>VDFB02193867.1:51742956-51752966 GCA_007258455.2 Sequoia sempervirens | reverse complement strand
AAAATATTAAAAGTTTTACCTCTGCATAAATTAAATTAAATTAAACAAGTATGATATTTTGAAAGTTAAAATATTAAATTAAGGATGAAAAGGTTAATTTAATTTAATAATGTGATAATACATTAAGTGGTGGTAGGTTTATATTTTCTCCAAACGTAAGGATTTCACTAACATGTGGAAACTCTAGTAAAAAGGAATTGTCGGGTGTAAAATTGGAGATTGTGAAAATCGTCACCTATCTGAGCCATTTACAAAAAATCTTTCTCCTTGAAATTGCCAAGTGTAAAATTGGAGATTGTGAAAATTGACACCTATGTCCGTTTACAAAAAAAAAATCTCCTTGATTTACTTTGGAATTGGGCAATAAAGGAGAAAAGGGAATTTTTTTGGCCAAGGTGGGGAGTATACGAGAGATTTTTACTGTGTAGGGTAAAAATTAAAAATTAAAAAAGAAGAAGAAAGAGTTCTTCAGTAGAGAGAGGTGGGGAAGTTATTGGATATCATCTTCATTTGTAGCTGCAAATCTCTAGAGGATGCATGCTGAGTGTTCAACAAAAATTCCTCAACGAGATGTAGTTTCATGAAAATAGTGAGTGCAGAATCTTGAGGTAAGTCACTTGCCATGATTTCAGTTATAAAATAATTGAGAATCTATCTCTTTTATTTGTTTTATAGGGCATTAGTTATGTACCATATCTTCTCACCATTTAAGACTCCATTTTGGCATCTCTAAACTAAAATAGATGATTCGGGTTTAAAGAAGATATATTGTATTTGGACAAAACCAAAAATATTATATGGCCAAGGCTAGTTGTACCAAGCTAGGGAAAGAAAATAGAAAACTATTGAAACTAAGTTAAACCTCTAAAAATATTTAGAAATAAATAAATAAATAAAAATTTAAAAGAAAATGGGTGTGTTATTTTTTATTTTGTTGAATTTTTTACATGCATAAAACCCATTTTAATATTATGAATATTGTATTAGATAAATAAAAAAGGAATTATAAATCTAGACCGATGCTTATTCATTCCCATTCTCATTTTGATAGCTGGCAATAAATTTTATTGTTTTGACTTGATCTCACTCCAACATATGTAAATCACTCATGGTTACTAGCTTGTGGCAAAACTGAAACTAAAAAGGAAGAAACATCTACTCATCTTTATGGATAACACCTATAATTTAAATTCTAATAAGTTTAAATGATATGCATATTCTGAATTTATATAATTAGTAGTTCATTTCTATTATTTTATTCTTAAAATCTTTCAAAGAATATCTCAGAGAACTTTGGATTAATCTTTGTATGGCATTAAGATTTTGATTTTGATTTTATTTTATTTATGATCACTAAAAAAAAAATTCATTTAGATGATGGGCCACATTTTAGAGGTGTCATTATTGAAACCATATGCTTATTCCTCTCTATGTAAATAGAGATATTGTAATTAAAATCTTAAGCTTACTCTTTTCCATTTAAACAGAGATATTGTTATTAAAACTGTATGCTTAATTCTCTATGCAAATAGAGGTTTTGTTGCAAAATAATCATCTTTCTTCTTAACCCAATGTATAGTAATAGTGTAAAACTAAAGCTTTAATTAAATTAAGACTTTTCCCCACGCGAAACTTGCTAGTGCACAAAAAGGCCAAAATATGGAGGAAGTTGGGCATTATAAAATCCAAACCGATCTCTCTACAACTATTACTTTATCCTACACAATAAATGAGAAATAATGCTAAAAATATTGGAGTTCTAGAGCTATTATATTCTTAAACTTGATTTATGAATCCATTTGAAAATAGTAGTTTGGTTAATACAAATAGATTTTGTATATGACGCACAGTAAGAGTAAAATTTAGAGTTGGAATGTAGGAAATTCCAATTGTATTAGTAGTTTGAATATTCTTCCAAGGTTGCAATTATTTAGTTAAAAGAATAAAATCTTAGAGTAAATGGTTTGGCTTGAGTCAAAGAATATTAAATTCAATAGAAGTTGTACCGAAAGGAACAAGATTGATCAATCAAAGAATAGGACTATGAATACAACAATTTAACTAGATAAGTGAAGCATAGGGAGGATAAATATTGTAGGTCACTCAAATTTTGAAATGTGTTTTTTATCCAAGGTATTTATAAATTTATCCATTGGACTATTTTGTTGTTGTTAATTATTACTATACCAGGAAGAAGTTAGTGAGCCATTTGGCAGACAAAACTGCTCTTACATGATTGTGAATCTTGAAAAAATAATTTCTAGGTTTTGTTCTTCGTTCTTTCCCCTTTCCAAAACATATTGAAGTTATAATTTTTACCAAGATATGTGAAAGTTATGATGATTTTAAGTTAACCTTCCTGCTGCAATCTGCAGATTGAAGTTGTGAATTGATTTATATAATGAAAGTATACAAATTTAATGGCTAATATTATTAATTAAGAGTATGATAGTATGAAAGGTGTGAATTTATTTATTATCCTCTCATTGGAGCCTAGGGAAGACTTCTAGATTTAATGGTTATCAACATTTAAGTAATAATACGTGAATGGTTTTATTTATATGTATGTATAAATATGGGTACAAATAAACATCATGGCTATAATTAAATGATTATCGTTTGTGTATTAGTGTGTTAGAAAAGAATATATGTATATTTTTTCACTTTATAACTAAGAGACCTTATTGTGAATGGGAATTGTAGCATTGAAATTTAAGAGGTAATGTTTTGAGAAAAGCCTAAGATGTTATTTAATGAAATAATTCTATTTAATTATTTTGAATCCAAGAGAGTAATTTAGAAAGAATAAATTAAAGGAATTTATATAAATATACTTATAAGCATACATTTATGTGTTATTAATATTTATGTGATTGTCAAATAATTACGAGATAATGATGTAAATAGGATTGTGTAGAGATTGGAGAATATTTGTGGTTATGATAGTTTCATGTAGGTATTTGAAAAGGATTTAAGCATCCTTTAATTAAATAGTCCTTGTTGGTAGCTTTATGTATACGATATTATAAGGGGATAGTTGAAATTGAAATTTTACTAATTGAATATTTTATTTCTCTAATTTAGTTCTAATTCATAAAGAGAGTAGTGTCTAAGATAGAGTTGAGATAGTATTATCATTTCCTTTTTAGCTGAATATCTATCTATTGGTTGGTGCAACTTTTATTAGTTAGTTGAATTATCATTGCGAAGTAATTAGAGTGTTGTCATAGGTAGCATTAGGGTACACCATATATATATAATCCTTGTGAACTTTACTGTTGTATAGCCCTTGTAGTAATATTGTATAGTGAAGCTTTAATCCTAGGATTTTGGAGTGGTTGCTTCTTGGATGATAGAGTTTTCTTGAAGTATCAGTGTATAATCTTTTATCAAATCAATAGCTTATTTGAATGTCAAACTCATTTGTAACCTTTAATTGAGATCACAGATAAAATGGCTACTTGCTTGTTTGATTTTCCGTCATGTCTCTCTGGGACGGACTAGAAATAGACTTAGCTATTGGTTATTGTGTTCGATCTTGTATAAAGATGATAATATTCTAAAAAGTGTTGGCTTCTAATTTCATTGTGATATTGTCTCCTTTACTCTACACTTGTCGATTTATGATTATGGAACTTATATAGTCATTTTGTGGTCCCATGATGTGAATCTTCCTTTTTGTGATAATTTTGTTGAGGAAACTTTATGCAATGACTTTCTTGTAGTCATATTTTGAGATGGTTGGGAACCCAAGTATTTATGTACCCTCCAGTTGAGAGTAAATGAATATTGGTGTCATAGAATCCCTTGTTTTTCCTTTGTATGCCTCTGGAAGCAGTTACCTTATAAGTGGTCATTGAGATTGTCGCATGCTATGTTTTGGTTGACCTTGTGAGTTGGTCTTGTGATCGTTCTGCTTGTCTATCTTGGTCGTGGGTCATTTTCTTGTCATCTCCTAGCACGAGGGGTGGGCCTTTGGGTCCACGTGGTCGGGTGGAATGTGCTATGCACCCCATTGGGTTCTCAGGTTGTGTTTGTGATGCAGAAGCGGATGTAGAGTTTCCATAGCTTCACGTTGTTGAAGACTTTTCCTCACTTTGTACCTTATTCTCCATTAATGTAATTATTCTTGTACTTGATGTACTCTTCCCGTTGTTATAAGGGAATCATTATGTAATGTATTAATGTAATCATGATGTGTTGTATCTATGGAAATATGCTCCACAATTGTATTATGGAACTATGAATTGAATTGTAATAAAATGATGAATATCTTTTCCTCTCTTTTGATCATTAATGGTTGTATGCCATCTTTATGTGATTTTGTTTTTTTTAGTTGCTATCATTGATAAACGTTTAGGATTCGTAATGATCATTCCATCTACCCCAGAGGACATAGATTACTTTGTAAATGTATAATTTATTTTCATGTAGTGAATGTACAAATTTATCATACACAATATTGTCCTTTCAAAAAAAAAATTGTGAGGTGTTTGTTGTCCTTTAGGGTTCTCACAGTGAGGAGTTACATAGGACCCATTCACCCAAGGGTGAATGAGTCCCCTTTAAGTGTGAAGACCTATTTTAAAATATGCATTTGGTGGTATTTTAATTATTCAAATTCAAGTTTCAAGTGTCAAATTTTGGAATCCAATTTTTGGGAAATCAGATAAACACTTACAAATACATAGTTTTTTGATCATTTCAAATTTGAATAGAGATAAAAATTAAGAAGTGACATTATCAAGACTTCACATGATAAAATATTATTTTCAAGAGCATTGAAGAGTAGATTTATTAGTCATCTACAATAGCAATCAAGATAATATAATCATGTCAAATTTTATGTGTGTTTATGTCATGTTTTGGAGCTAACATTATGATGTAGATTTCAAGCATCAAATGAATCAATAAAATAATCAAGCCTATACATGCAAGATCCAAGATTTAGAGTGATGTGTTTGACTTCAATCCTCTAAGGGAAGCCATTGAAGGGTTGGTGAGTTGTAACAAGCAAGCATTCATTCATCATTTCCTTCTCCATTGGCATTATTTCTTTCTATCAAGGTTCAATTACCAAACTGAGGTTTCACCAAGGCAAACACCTATTTTCCAAAAAACAAACATTTTTTATTATTTCTTTGTGTGTGCATATTTACAAGTGAAAATGGACTAAAATTTGATCAAAGGAGAAATTTTCAATGTTGCATAAGTATTCATTATTGTTTTCAAGCTATAAAAACTCATCTATAGATTTTATTCCCATCCTTCCAATAGTAAAACCTAGATAAATTAGAAGCTTATATCTCGGATCAAAGGACTACAAAAATTGATTTTGGACACCTTTCCTAGGACCCATTCACCCAGGGGTGAACTAGTCCTACTATAGGCCCTAAAACCCACTTTTTTATCACAAGCACACACTATCATAACCTTCTCTGATATGCTTGCAAATTGACATTTCCATTTCTATTATTATAGAACTTGGCATGTCAAGCATTAGGTCATATAATTAATTTAGTTAATACACTTAAATAATTAAAAAACATTTCAAATAAGTTATTTCTATCATAAGAAAGTAGAGATCCAAGGTCCAAAAGAGGGTTGACCTACCTCAAGGTTGAAATTCAATCATATCCCTTTGTGATATTTTCTCTTTATAATGAAATTGGAGAAAGGTTTGTTTGAATCCTAGGCCATTTCATTAGTCCACATTGATTGAATTCATTATCCCTTTTTCCACCATTTCAATTTTGTGAACCCGACATGCTAACATTACATACCTTCTAAAATTTTCCATAATTCATCCTAGATCTAGGCCTTGCATGATCCTTTTTGTATTTCATTTAGTGTTTCAAATTGCATTTTGCATCATTCAAAATCATAAAAATTCAAAAATATTGCATACATCTTGCATACATTTTTCATAGTAGATTATTTAAAAGTGTCTTTTAGTCATTTACATCAAAAAATTTAGTCAAAATTACATCCAAAAAAGTTTTCATTTTTCTCAATTTTTGTCATAATGTTGCATTCAATTAATTAATTTTTTTTGGAAAACTTTCCACAATGGAAACAATCTGCAACCTAGAATAGTGAACATAGACAGTATCTTAGACATTGCACTTTTCATTTTCCAGAACCCTAAGAAAGGACTCATTCACCCTTGGGTGAACCTATCCTTTTACAAGTATCCCAAAAAGAATTCATGCATTCCTATCTTTGTGTTTTCCTTTTGTTTTTGTTGATTAATTTGAACTTTAAAATTCTGAAAAACAATTATTGTATGTGCAACAAAAGTGTCATTTTTTTGATTTATTGAAAATTCATGGAATCTTTTTTGTATTTCAATATTGAAAATAATCATATATGTAGGATAATTGTTTTCATTTTCTAAAGCATTGCATATTTTGGATAGATTATTTCTCATTTTACACAAATAGAGGCATGTTTTTTTTTCAAACATATGGTTTTGATAGAGTATCACATGGCTTGTATGATTCTATTTTCCCTACTCATGCACATAATTTAGGAAAATAAAAGAAAACCTTTGACAAGCATGTTATTTACCCTCCCAATATCTATTAGACTTGTAAGAATGTTATAACACAAGAGGATACAAGCATAGACAATCATGGAAATCATAGTTATTCTTCTCATAATACCTCTCACATTTTTTTATAAAGGTATATTGGTGAAAGGAGATACAATAATTGAGAGTCATGAGAGTCTTGTTTGCCTCTCTCCCACTAGTTCCATCACTTGGGAGGATATTGTGGAATGGGAGGATGAGATAATTGACACATTTATTAACATCACTTTTCCTAGTCTCCATTCATCTCCCAACATCTCTCCCACTTGTGAGAATTTTTTAGTTTAAAAGGATGCAATTGTTGAAAATCATGATAACCATAATTGTTCTTCTCTCAATACCTCTCCTACTTGTGATGAGGCTGTCTTGATGTTAGAAGTTTCAACTAGTAAGCATCATGAGAATATTTTCTTCTCTCCTAAAACCTCTCCTACTTGGGAAGATATTATTAGACATTAAGATGATAAGAAGGATTTCTTATATGAACATGGTAAGGTCACCTAATATCCCCCCTCAATAGAAATCCATCAACAATAAATCACATGCATTGAGGTTATGAACACATAAGTGTCCATTAGATCTCCCTTGATTATAGGACTTCCAAACACTCCTTTTGGACCTCCTAAGAATCCTAAGAATCCTCTAATTTTTGGACCTCACAATTCATATCCTAAGCCACTTCTTATCATAAGACCACCTCAACACCATCCAAAAGCTCTATGGCATATCTTAAAGTTTGCAAGGAAACTCGTTAGTAACAATGTTTCATAGCAACAAATTTATCCTACCATTTCATATACATTTAACAAAAGGAATAATATGCAACCAAAAACCATACCTACTTCATTACCACTCCATCAAATATTTTTTCCTAGTGCTCCCCATTTTCCTTTGCATAATGGAAAGGAGTATGATCTTGTGGAACAACTTTATAACAAACTTAAATAATATTTCTTTATGGGACCTCACCCAAGCATCAACTAATTATCATACCATGCTTCAAATTTCTTTACAACAAGTTGTAGTCCGTCAAATTGCACAACCAAATGATGTAGCAACCATAATTCAAGGTATGAATTTGATCAATTAGAAATTCTTTCAATAAGATGAATTAACTCCATTAGAAGTGCAAAAAAAATGAGTCTTTGATGATAGTGGATGCCATTAATAGGTTCAACATAAAACACACTCTCATTGATAATGGTTCGACACTCAATGTTTATAGTGTAAAATTTGGATAAGATTGGAGTGGTCAAGAGAAAAATTCAACCAGATTCTTTATCTATCCATCATTTTAATAATGTGGGAAAATAACAACTTGGTGTGATAACATTACTTGTTTAAGTGGGTAAGGTTACAATACAAACTCCTATTCATGTAATGCCTCAAGAGATCTCATATAATATTCTCTTAGGTAGGCCATGGATTCATGCAATGAATGTGGTGTCTTCAACGTTACATCATATTATAAGGTACACTTAGAAAAACAAGGTTCGTAAGATAAAAGATGACCTAAAATCATAAAGTTGTTTGCAAATTGAAGTGGGAATGAAAATTCCTTTGAGAACATTGATACAAACTTCAAAGTAAAACTAGTGCAAGAAAAGTAATAATTAAATTGTTTGTAATCAATCATGAAACTATTGGATGATGATTCGGGTTCATTAGATTTTATAGCTACATTCATGGGAGAATACATGATTTCACTCAAATATGGAAAAGAGAAAGAAGTTTCCATAATACAAACACATTCTGAGTCATCAAAACCATGTTTCCACAAATTTTAGCAAAGAAGAGGATAGCACAAATTATACACCCACATATGATGAGTGTGATAATGAAAAACCACCTTCTCTAAAAGAAATGGAAAAAATTTAATGAAGAGGTTATCAACCTTTGAAATAACTTGGCTGTAATGGGAAAGGATGTGGTGTTAAAGAAAAAGGTGATTCATGTCCCTATAGAGCCTACCCTGCAAGAAGAAATAAGAGGTCTTGGTCATTGTCCTTCAAAAGAAATGAAAGAATCAAAGAAAGTTTTTCTTAATATCAATGTTATCAAGAAAAAAAATCCTAGGAAAATAGTGCTTCATCATCAAACACATATCTTAGTGATGATTAGGGTTCATTAGTGTTGGCCCCATGATTTCTATTGCACCAAAAGCTTGAATTGTTAATGCCCGATACAACTGTTAGAGTTAATGGATCCATGGGAGGCAGTTAGTCCATGTCATGAATCTCGAGGGGAGTGCTGACCATATACCAACAATCGCCCCCTCAACATTACCTCAGGGGATTTGAACCTGACACCTTTGGCTCTAATACCAATTTTTGTCCCCATGATTATTGTTGTGCCAAAAGGTCAACCTATTAATGCTTGATACAACCATCAGAGTTAATGGATCCATGGGAGGCGATTAGTCCATGTCACAAATATCAAGGGGATCACTAACCATATTCCAACAATTAGATTATATGCCCTCCTTTAAGATAGAGTACAAAATATCAAAATCTAAACCTATATAGTTTTGTGTATGCATGACACCTTGTAGTAAATAAGAATTATCTTTGTCACAAAAAAGAATATCTTCTATTATTGATAAAGATATTATCTTGCCAAGGCTTCTCAAACCATACTTGATTACTCTTCCTCCAAGAACACAAAATAAATTATATAAAACGAGTTCATTTTGTGCATATCATCGAGTGCATGGTCATTCTATCAATAAATGTCATCCCTTGAGTAACATAATTCAAAAACTTAAGGATTGTGGTGCTCTTCTTTGTATTGATACACCTAATTCCTCTTATTAGTAATGATTTTCATCTTATCATGTTTCTCATCACTATGTGTCATTGGTTGCTTTATGTGTCTTTCTCATTACAATTCATGGTGGTACAATCTTAAGTGAAACCATATTTTTCATGGTAGCAAGATGATATTCCTTGGTGTTTGTCCTTGTCTCTATTCTTGGGGGGCAAGGATAACTAGTTTTGGGAGTCATGCATTATTTTCAAGGATCCCCTCTTCCTCTCTTTCTACTTTAAATACCAACATAGCAAGTATGTCAAAATTTTAAGTGTGGGGAATATTATTCCCCAATCATTGTTTGCATGTTACCTTATTAGTGATGATAGCATACGTCTATTAGGAAGTGTGACTCTTTTATCTATAGTGAAGATTTCTTGTTCTATGTGAAGTTTCTTCTTTGTGGTGATATTATGCTTGATATTCTACAAGAGTGTGACCCTTCTTGGCATATGGAATTCCTCTTCGTGGTAATTCTATGATCAATATTCCCTAAGATGTGAATATTTCATTAATCAACTAGTCCTCTCTTGGTGTTGATGTCAAGTGTGATGTTCCATAAGGTGAGAATTCTCATGTATTAAGAAAAAAGACCTTTGATTATCTTTTC
>VDFB02193867.1:51722219-51742378 GCA_007258455.2 Sequoia sempervirens | reverse complement strand
GATGGGAGACCTATAGACCTAGTATGAATTTTCCATCTACCACCTTTTTTTGGGTACACGCCTTGTATACCTAGTGTGTGTTTCTCATATAGCCCTGGGGGATCACCTAGTATATAATGAATTAAACTATCCCTTGTGAATGTATTTTATGTCAACCAAGCATAACACAAATTTCTTCCCAGTGGAGCCGTGCGATCATATTTGATGGATGTGGCATAATGCAACTTGCTAGTCCAACCATACTTTTTTTTTCACATTTTTGACATTTTATGTTTGTGTATCTTATCTTGCTACTTCATATCATACATATGTGTGCCCCTTTGTGTTTATGTTTCTTTCCATGGGATCTTAGATCCTAGGGTCTTATGCACCTCCTTCATCCTTTATCATCCTATCTTTCTAACATTTGTGCACTTGGACCGCTCTTGACATATATTTGTCTACTTTACTATGAGTCTGATTGTATATTCATACTCTCACTAAAGAGGGGACTAAATGTGGTGTAGAAAATTGTATACCTTTGAAATATCACACTATTTTTGCATCCCCTTAATTAATTAAAACATATTGTATTGTGTGTGCCATGGAATTAGGGCCCAAAATTAATTGGGTGAATGGCCCTCTTTAAGTGAGAATACCATTTTTTAAATAATTTTTTGGTAGAATTTTAATTAGTCAAATTCAAGTGTCAAGTTTCAGCTTTTGGAATCTAATAATCAAGAAATTAGATAAAACCTATAAATACATAGTCTTTTGATCATTTGAAATATAACTAGCAACAAAAATTAAGAAGAAGCATTATCAAGAATTCACATGAGAAAATATTATTGTAAAGAGCATTGAGGAGAAAATTTATCAGTCATCTATAGCAGAAATCAAGATCATATCATCATGTAAAAGTTTATGTTTTTTCATGTCATGTTTTGGAGCTGATATTTTGTTGTAGGTTTCAATAATTCAAGCATCAAATAAATCAATCAATTAATCCAATTCATGCAAGATTCAATCCTTAGAGTGATGTGTTTGAATGCAATTCTCTAAGGTAAGACATTTAAGGTTTGGTGAGTTGTAACAAGAAATTGTGCATTCATTATTTCCTTCTTTGTAATTATTTTTTTCTATCAAGGTTTAATTACCAAACGAAGGTTTGACCAAGGCCAAGCCCTATTCACTTTAAAAAAAAAAAAAATTGCTTCTCTCTTCATGTGTCTAGATTTACAAGTGAAGAAGGACTAAAAGTTGAACAAAGGAGAAAATCTTCAAAGTTGCATAAGTTTTCATTATTGTTGTCAAGCTATGAAAACTAACCTATAGATTTCATTTCTAGCTTTTCAATAGTCAAACCTCGAAAAATCAAAAGGTTAGATCTAGGATGTAAAAAATGATTTCAAACACCCTACCTAGGACCCATTCACCTAGGGGTGAACCAGTCATTCTATAATCCCTAAAACCCACTTTTTATCATAGGTGCACACTATCAGACCCTTCTTAGATCTTCCTGGAAATTGGAATTTTCATTTCTTTACTATAGAACTTTACATTTCAAGTGTTATGTCATATAATTCATTTAGTTAATGGACTTTAAGGGTAAACCTACAAAATTGGTTTACAATTCCAGAGAGGAAGGAAAAGTTGCAAAAAATACCCCCATGCAAAAACCTAGTTTGAGGGTTATGAACAAAACCCATTAAATGTTGTGGACCCACATTTCCCAGGGAAAAAATCAAAGGAAAGGGTTGTGGAAAGAGGGTTTGATTGAACCCCCTTTTTCCCCCCTTCTCCCCCTCTGGCACAAAAAAACTCCAAAAATTTTCCCTTCAAAGCTCAAGTTGAGATGAAAATGGAGACTTCACAGACCCAACTGGATGATGGTAGTCCTTGGAACAAACTATCCGATGAATATAATTTTAATATATTTTGGTTTTATGTATTTATTTTTTTAGTTTGATTAAATATATAGGTTTTCATCAAAAATCAAGCTCTTTTACGCACATGTGGAAAAATAGTAGATTATCAAAATGAAAATTTGAAAAATATGATCGTACTAGATATTGAAGTCTTTGATCCAACAAAATAAAATTAGTACATACAAAAAATTATGTTTTACATAGATGCGCTATGCGAGATTGTAATTAGTTTGACTTCAAAACTTGATTAAGTAAAAAATATTCAATAAAACACTATAACACTAAATGGAAGCATTATATATCATAGTTGTAAATATAAATTCAAAAAAAAAAAAGAATTTTATCCTTCATGGAAAAATAGTTATGTGTTATATGGTGAGAGTTACTCCTTAAAAATTGTGTTTACTAAAAAAAAATAGTTTTAGAAGGAGATGGAAAAGAAGTGCAATCTCATTCCAAATTTTTTGAAAAAATATATATGTAGAATCTATAGACAAAATGTCAGAAATCACTAGTTTACATCATCTTCAAATTCCTCATGGTGTAGCTGCTATAGGGGCCTGAAAGTGAGGATTTAGTTAGAAAAAATTAGTTCAATGTCCAATTCGGCAAAAAATTGTAAACCGGTATTTTGGGATCACCCTTAAATAATTTTAAAACATTGTGAATCAATACTTTTATTCATAATAAAGAAAATATCCAAGGTCCAAAATAGGGTTGACTCACCTCCAAGTTGAAAGTCAATCCTATCCCTTTGTGATCTTCTCTCTACTGAAATTGGGGGAAGGTGTGTTTGAATCCTTGGCCATTTCATTATTACACATTGATTGAATTCATTCCCGCTTTTCCCACCATTTCAATCTTATATTCTTCAAAAATATTAAAAAAAATTCATTTTCATCAATAACCTAGGAACAATATTACATCATAAAATTCAACCAATTAAAGTTAATTAATCATAGTTCACATAATCACACACACAAAGGATTAAAAACTTGATCCACCATTCTATCTATTCCATTGAGGTTTGTATCCAAGTGGCTATTGAGATCATTTTTAATCCTTTCTAAATGTCCACATTGGAAGAAGTGTGATTTAAGACCTTGATCCCTTTTTTAATTAATTTTTTTATCGTTTTTAGGTGTTACTTGTTGTCTGGTTGTGCTTCATGATCTATCATTTTCTCATACAAGGGTTGAGGCCCTTACAAAACCCTTCTTACCTAATCAAATAAATTCATAATTAAATTAATATATGTATCATAAATATTTCATATTTAATATTATTATCATAATTAAATTAAATAAAATAGAATTTTAATTCATTGTATTAATATAAAATCACATGTGAACACGTAACATTTAACCAAATATAATTTAAATTTAACATACATAATTAAGAACATTCTAAAAATAGTCAATAAAGATGAATTTAATTATAATTTGTAAATATAGTCTACTAAATATGAACAAGTCTATAATTATTCAACCAATTCATTTTCCTAATGAGTAATCAACTTTTATTCTAAATGTAATATCATTATTTTCATTTTCTATGATCAACACAAAGAAAACTTGTACATATATGAAATTTTTACACAAAAATACCATTAAAATAAGATGAGAAGAGGGAAGGGAGTGGACCTCAAAGGAGCCCCAAGATTATTATTTAAAAAAAAACTTCTTGAATATTATATCAATCCATGGAATGTGCAATTTTTTCTACAACTATAAGTGGACATCAAGTCTCTTTATAATATGATATCTCAACTTTTTTCAACTCTAGACCATTTGAATATGCAAAAAACTAAAAGATTTGTTGAAAAATTCCTCATTTCAAAGTAGTTTATAGATTCCAATACCATTTTTGTATTATTCTATGCATTGTGGTACCAAACCAACTATAGTAGTGTTTCCAAGTGGGTGGATGAATACTAATGGAGGCCTTGATTCATTTCATAGGTTTCCAAATCCTTGTACAGGCTACATTGCATTAAAATATATTTTTTTTTATTAAGTAATAAGCATTTAAAGGGTGTTGTACCCTTCACAAATAGCCACAAGGGCCAATAGAGTTCAAGACCAAAAAAGCATCAAAAAACACAAAGCCAAAGAAAACACCATAGACCAATAGTACACAAACAAACAATGGACCAGCAATAGACTAACTAAAATCTTCCTAGTTATTTGACAAGAGATTAACAACATCATCTCCAACCCATTCACAATGGTCTTCATCCTTTTTCATGTCCATCTCATCTTTCATAACCATCAATAGGGTATTGGTGACATAGTGGACCAACTTAGTTGTGAAGCGGGTCAAACCACAAATTTTTTTTGTCTAATTTATCCAATCTTTCCTTCAGTACATAGAGATCCTCCCCTCCAACTACATTCAGGTTGGTATTAGCATGCTCAACATCCAACAGTTCTGAAGATTGAGAGGTTAAAGAATCCTTTTGAACTTTTCGCATGTTAGGAATGGAGCAAGGTCCTCTAGCATGCTCCTCCTCCTCATCCTCAGACTCCTCTTCAACCCTACTATCTTTCTTGTTTGAATTCTCCTCTTCTATATCCAAATATTTAACCTGCACCTTTTTCCTATTCTTGGCCATCCTACTAGAGTGTCGAATGATGGCATCACAAACAATAACCACCATATCCCCCATAGAGTCCTTTCTCACCAAAATTTTTCCTTTGCTCAGAGGCTCCTTCAAGCTCTTACCTTCCTCCTTTCCTTTCTTTTTCAGGGTGGGATTGTTAGTAGTCTTAGTGGGGGTTGATTTGAGTTCACAAAGACTAGTTATTGTACTAGTCTAGGCCACTCCCTCATTCCCCTTAAGATTTTTAGCACGAGGTTTGGGTTTATGTGTGTCAGTAGGGACCTAGTGGTTTTTCCCAAGAAGGCCTTTGGATTCAACCAGAGAGAAATTGGTCATAGTTGAGGCTCAATCTCTTCAATGTGGACAACCGATATGGATTTTAGCCAAGTTAAAGCAAGATGGAAATGGTAGAGCCTCAAAATGAGGCCCTAGTCAAGTGGCAAGGGAGGAGGGTCATTAGTATTCAAACCAACATCCTCAACAATTTTTTCAACAAAAATTTCTAAGTCCATAATTAAGAAAAAAGGAAATCTTAACAAAACTTTATGCCTAAGGTGATTCAAAAGAGGGAAATGGTAGAATTAATATTTTTTGTTCTAAATTTTAGTGTGCTTCTGATGCTTGATACCAGTACACTAGAGCCTCATAGCTTGTGCAATCACTTCCTCATCCACAATAAAGGAAATGTCTCCCAAAGTCACAAGACAATATTTCCATGAGTTGAAAAACTAAGTAGACAGATTAGGGTCATGGCCCACTAGTCTCTCCATTAGAGGAGCTAGACAACCTTCAACACAAATGTGCCAAACAAGATCTTTGTGAAATTTTTTGTAGTTATCTGGCTCATTTCACACCCTATCACCACTCATAATGTCACTTTACACGCATGATAACTAGGAACCCTAAGAAAATAAAAGGTTAAAAATAATAGAAAGGTGAAAAATCACCTACACATTAAGGATTTTAAGCCAAAAATGACAGTCTTTGAGAATCAAGGCAAAGGAGAGGTCACACACATGAGTAAGTAATTTCCAAAAACCAATCCTAGTGGAATCATAAATGAGGATCTCCACACATAATTGGCTAAGTAGGACATGAAAGGAAAGGATGGTTTTCCTTCCACGTAGAAGATGCACAAAAACCTAGGCAAGATGGTCGCAGGGCCAAAATTAGAAGCACCTAAAAGGTTAGCTTTCAGGAGTGGGCCAAATTTAGTAACACCAAAAAGGTTAGCTTTTAGATGTAGACAAAAAATAGTGGATAATATAGGGCCAATAAGGAGCTTGATCTCATAATTATTTTCCATATCAAAATCAAAATAAAAAAACTTGGAAATGCAATACCTTAACAAGATCCCCAAAAGGAGACTACATAAGGTACAATCCAACTTAGTTTTAATCATCAAGTACTTGTCACAACATCTCATGATTTCCCTTTTCAAAATGGCCTCCATCCCATAATTTGAATAATTCCACTTGTTATCCATCTCATCAATAAAAATAATCCACATAGATTAATAGACAAGCATGTGGACCCCCTAGAAAATCCAGTAAGGTGCTTGATTAGTTATCATCATGGGTCAAGTAAGGGCTTTGTTCCTTCAATATTAAACCCTAAATTTCAGGAGGTGGGCTCCCTAAAGAATGCCAATATTTGGATAATTTCCACTTTGTGCCAATATTGGCTAAGGAATCAACCACTTGGTTTACCTCCCGATAAATATGGGTGATAAATTTTATTTTTAACTTTGACATGAACAGCCTAATGTCTAGAATAATGTCTTTAGTTCTCCACGGCAACAATCTATCAAAGTTAACAACATCAATAATAGACTTAGAGTCCCCTTCAATATGAGGGTTCTCAATCCCCATGGAGACAACCAACTGTAAGCCCTTCAAAAATTCTTTAGCTTCCACAACCATAGAATAATGAAAACCAATCCCCCTGAAGTAACCATCCACACAATTTCCTCTATAATCCCTAATCACACCTCCTATACTAGCTTTTCCTGAGTTTCCTTTAGCAACCCCATCAAAATTTAGTTTATACTAGCCCCTATCAAGAGGTTTCCAAATAATGACACTACGAGCCAAGGATCTGGAGTTGCCATAAGAGTTAGCATCGAGGTTTTGGTTCTAAGCTTTGGCCATGCCTATTTCCACCTCAGTCAGACCTTTGTATAGGGTTTTCCCTTTGAAAAGTGATATTTTCTGCAATGAGCTAAGACCCAATACCAAACACGTCTTTTGGACTCATCTCAATGTTCCTAAAGATCCTATTGTTTCTCTCTTTCCAAAAACACCAACATATAATAGGAGGGACCTGGTTCCAAATTTCATTAGGTAAAAGGTGATAAAGGGTATAGACCAACTCAAGATAAAGGATGTGATATCCCTACAATAATCTATTGAATCCCCAATCTTCCTAAAGCCAACTACCACACCTCCACAACAAACAAGCAATGTAACAATAGGTGATCCATCGATTCTTCATTGCACTTACATTAAAAACATCTGTTGGGGATCTGGAATCCCCTTTTCCTCAAATTATCTTGAGCAAGAATCTTATTATGGAAGGCAGTCCACCAAAAGAAGTTAACTTTCAGGATCATGTGTCAATTCTAGACCTTCCATAGATCAAGGAAATTACCCTGGTCCATCAGCAGATTATAAGTCAATTTAACTAAAAGATCACCCTGTTTATCATGAGTCTAGAAAAATTCATCCCCCCTGCAAGTTGTAAGAAGCTTGGTGAGGGAGAGAAATTCCCACAATTTCTTGGAAATGAGACATTGATCAGGGGAAAAGGGGCAACAAAGGCCTAAGTTGTTCCATTTTGTAACACCCAGAGGCCCTAGGAGGTAATCACTAATATAAATACCAAAGAATCATTGAGCTAATCTCTTAAGATTCTTGAATTCAAAGTTTTCCAGGGGAGTGTCAAGTAGCCATGTGCCCTAGAATATAATTTTATTACCATTACCAATCTTCCATTTGTTCCCATTTCTTAGAAGATTCTGCAGATTGCATATACACCTTAAAACCAAGGACCCCGAAGGGTGAGCCTCCAATAGGAAGTCAATGAAAGGTCTATTTTCAAGGTACTTAGCATTCATGATCTTACACCAATCCTTCCTATCCCTTAGATGGTCCCGACACAATTTGGTCATTAAAGCTTTATTGTTATTAGAAACAGTCCTAATCCCAAGCCCACCACAACTTTTAGGATGGCAAACCTTGTCCCATTTAACTAGAGAAAATTTTGTTTTTTCCTTGGTCCTTGACTAGAGGAAAGTCCTTTGAATTTTCTCAAATTTCTTAGTAATATATCTAGGCATCTTGAAAATATATAGAAAATAGATAGGTATACCTTGAAGAATAGTAGACAGGAGCTGTAATTTACTAGCATGGCTAAGTAATGAGCTTTTCCACCCAACCAGTTTTCTTTGGATCCTTTCTAGTATAGAATTCCAAAAATCAGGAGTGACTTCCTTGACAATAAGGGGTAACCCAAGATAAATTGAAGGAATAGAACCACTCAAACAACCCAGGATAGCAGTCACCTGAGCTTGCAGGTAAGGCATGTTGTTAAAGAAGTAAATCATGCTTTTATTATAGTTAATGCATTGCCCAGAACAAGTAACATAGTTTTTCAGAAAAAATTTCCATTTCATGGCTTCAATCATAGAGGCTTTCCCACAAAGAAAGGTATCATCCAAAAATTGTCGGATCACAGTCAGCTCTAAGGAAGACGCAACCTTAATTCCCCTTATGGACCCTTCTGATAGGTAATTAGAGAAATTCTTGCTCAGGACATTCACCACCATTATAAACAAGTAGGGTGAAAGGGGGTCTCCTTGTCTAATACCTCTCCCAACAAGAAAAAAACCCAAATAGAGACCCATTTACTAAAAAAAATTACTTAACCATAATAACACATTCCATTATAAGATTGATCATAGATTGGTTAAACCCAAACTTAGCTAGGACTTTAGGGACAAAATTCTAGATCACCTTATAATAGGCATTAGAAATGTCTAATTTAAGGGCCATACCAACATAGTTGCATCTATCCATGGAGTGGAGTAATTCATGTTTGGTTATGGTAGCATCAAGCATATGATGACCACGCACAAAACCTTTTTGAGTTGGGCTGATTATTTTATCAAGGAGTGGTTTGATGTGGTTCACCAAAATTTTAGAGAGGATTTTATAAAAAAGTATTGCATAGAATGATGGGGAAAACATCAACCATAGATTGAGGATTAGAAACCCTAGGAATTAAATCTATGAAGCTTTGATTCAGTTGCTCAAGAATCTTACAAAATTTGAAGAAATCACAAGCAGCTTGGACAAGGTCCTCACCAACAATCTCCCAAAAGGTCTAAAAGAAGGCTAGAGGGAAACCATCAGGGCCTAGAGCTTTAAAGGCCCGCATGCTAAAAGTAGCCAACTTTACATCCTTAGGAGTGAAAACATTGAGGATCCCAAGATTATCAATCTATGATGTAATAGTCAAAAGTGGGTCAAGTAGCAACTTGTCAAGAGCCAGGTTAGGAGCCTCAACATGAGCTGCATAAGCCTTCTGAAAGTAATATGTAGCCACTAAACTAATTAAGGGGGGAGAATTGAAAGCCTCTCCCTATGAATTGTATAACTTGGTTATTTGATTCCTTTTCTTATGTTTAATAGCAAAAATGTGAAAGAAAGAGGTGTTCCTATCACATTCTTTCAACCATTGGACCCTAGATTTCTACTTCCAAAAAATCTCCTCTTTCTTAAGAATTTGTTGCCACTCCCTTTGGTTCTCCTTCTCTTGGTTTCAAGTAGGAAGACTGACATCTCCATCCTCCATTTTCTTTTGAACCAACATCAATTTATCTCCAACATTTTTTTCTCCTAGGAAACATCCCCAAAAACCCTTTTGTTCCATCCTTTCACCATACATTTAATGTGTTTTAGTTTAAAAAATATTTTGAACATGAGAGAACCATGAATAGGAATATTCCACCATTTAGCAACATTGTTTTTAAAATTAGGGTGGGAATTCCACATTATTTAAAACTTGAAAGGGAAAGGTTTGACAACAAAGTAGGTGCACGAGATCAGCAATAGCAGATTGTGATCAAAAACCATCCTAGGTAGAGCTCGAAGAGAGGCACTAAGTAGGCCAGTCAAGTTACTAGAACAAAGGAATCTATCCAATCTAACTTGAATAAAGTCCTCCCACATATGTTTGTTGGTCTAGGTAAAAGCTTGGCCTAATAAGTCTATCTCAATAAAGTTAGTAGAACTCAAAAAGTTTGCTAGATCTATCATGTTGTTAGAATAATCTTCCAGACCACCACTTTTCTCTGAGGGAAATAAGGGGGAGTTGAAATCCCAAGCCATTAGCCACTGATGACCACTATTGTTTTTAATCCATTTAGAAATAGCCTACCATAGAGCATATCTAGCATTCCTCTGGTTGGGTGCATAAACATTGATAAGCGACCAGGACCCACTCGGGTAGGTAAAAGAAACACCAACACTGCTCTGAAAGCAGAATAGTTCATAGCCATTAAATCTAGAAGGGTTCCAAAGCACAACAAGACCCCCTGAAGCCCCTTTGGCATCACTATAATAGTAAGTGGGCCCTGGCCATAAGTACATAGCAAGATTAGCAAAAATTATCTTTTTTCATCTTGGTTTCTTGTAACAGTAAAACATCTATCTTATGTTCTAAGATAGTTTTTTAAAGCAAGTTGCTTATGGGAGCTGTTCAGCCCTCGTACATTCCATGACATGAAATTCATTTATGACCTTTCTTGGAGGACATGTCTAATGTCCTTTGTTTACCCATGGAAATCTCATTTGTGGTTTCTCTTAATCTTGTAAATCTTTGGCTTGTCCTTCCAGGCTTGGACTCACTACCCACATCCACCTTTTTCTTCCTTCCTCTTTTCTTTGGGGTTATCCAGTTATCCTCACTAGTAACGTTCTCCAGATTCGAATCCTCAGATTTGAAAGCTGTCACATCTCCATTACCCATATCCTCCCAGATTTCACACTCTTCCCCAATATTGTCACTATTCCCCACTGAAGCCACCTCCAACTAGGCACCACTAGCAAGCTCATCACCCCAAGAGCTAGGCTAGAGGATGGATTTGCTATCTCCAACATCTTATCACATGCCAAATTCTCAGTCAGGGAAAGAATAGAAAGACCTGACATTGGATCTACACTGGAATCTAACCCAGAAATAGGAACACCAGATTTTGGGAGTTTAGACAAGTCTGGCGATGTAGGTTTTTCCAGATCACCACTAATCAGGTCATCAATTTTAGGAGGAGAGTTAGCAGGAGCAACATAATCTCCCGAGTTAGGCTCCTTGTTGAAGGAAGACTTACAATCAGAAATAAGGTGCCTAGGTTTGACACACTTCTGATAGTATACCACAACATTTTCATATCACACCAGTTGGACCCAGGTACCAAACTTAGAGAAAAGCTTAACAGAGTTAGGGAGTGTCTTATTCACACTAATGTTCACATAAAAGTGGAAAAACACTAACCTGGACTTCAATCTAGTCATGGAGTCACAAGTAATAAAGTGTCCCAAGGAATCACCAATGCTTTTGAAGATTGATTCATCCCAATATTCTAAAGGTAAGTCGAGTAGGCGTATCCAACCTGGAGCCAACTTATTAAGACCCACAGCAGTGTCAAACCCTGACTTCGAGTGACATAAAGCCAAATAGTGTTTTCCATAAACCCAAGGTCCAAAAGAAAGGACCGAAACTAGATTTTCTGAGGCCGTGAACTTGAAAAGGAAGAGACCACCCGACATAGCGCAAAAGTACACACTTCCCTTGAGGCACCATTTAGTAGCATCCCATCTTTGAACCATATCAACAGTGGGGCGAAATGAGAGAAAACGACCCACAACTACGTTCTCCATGGAGGAGAGAATCCTATCGCTGATCGTATCAGAGATAGAAAAATCCTTTCTTGACACAATAACTTCTTCCTCTTGAGGAGGAGGAGGGTTTGAGCTCTATTTACCATTTGTTAGAATATCCTTCCACCCTTTAGTTCCAGGAAGAATCACAACTATCTGCACTTCGTCCGAAGACACGGGTGTCATCAAAAGATCCGCAACCAAATGACTAGACCCTCCAGGAGTGTCTCCCGAGGGACACGAGTCCACATGAGACAATACGAGGCTCAGATCAAGGGGGTAGAGGGGGACTGTGGGGTGCCCCCAGGGCAGACTCCACCATGCACGCAGGCTATTCAAACATGGACAGAGGAGAGAGGAATGGGAAACCAACTCAAAATTCATATAGTAATTAGTTTTTTTATTAAATAAATATAAATAAAAATTTACTTCTAATAGCTTTTACTTACTATTGTAATTTTAGAAAATAGATAAATAATTAAAATAATTTCAAATTTTAATCTAAATTAAAAACTAAAACAAAGTAAAATATTGTGTTTATATATTTTTATTAGAATATTATATTATAAAATTAAATATTCAAATTAAATATATCATGTATTTAGTCTATTTATAGTAGAATATTTATATACTTATTGTGTGAGTGAAAAATGTATCAATCTAAATGAGATTCAAACACATATCAATAAGACATTAAATCAGAAAAACTGAAAAGGAAAACAAAATAAGCAAACTGTGATTGCAGCTTCCCCAAAATCGTCCTATCTCTCTCTAACTCCAGCGTTTTGTTGTTTCCAATGGCTCTTAGATCAACATATCAAGCTCAACAAAATGAACAACTAAAGAATGAGATTTTTTTTTTTAAATGCACACTATGCTAAATGCAAGGCTATGCTAAAATGAAGCATGGCTCTCATGCTAAAAGGCCAAGTGATTGCATAGTTTCTGATTGCATTGGTAATGCCTGCAGGTTTCTCGTATGTACATGCATAGGTAGAATCCAAAGCTTGGATTTGTAATGGGCTTTTATAGAGTTTTTAGAATCTAATTCATTTCTGGCTGGATTTGATTAATTTGCCCGATTAAGCTTGTTCAATGGACGGTGTAAGATTTTCAAAGGATGAGGAGATAAAAGGCTCTTCGATTGTCGTCATTGAGATCCGAAGGGAAATTGTCATTTCGAAGAATGAGTTAGAATTAGTTAGAATTAAATAAAATAAATTTATTTAATTTAAAAGTGAAGACGGATATAGAAATTCACATAATTAAATAAATTGTATTTAATTATGTTTTACAAATGAATTTAGAGTGAGAGGAAAATATTAAATTAAATATTTAATATTTAATTTGATTATGGGATAAAGAGAATATTCCATTATTTGAATATTCGAATATTCAAACTTTGAAATGATATGATAATTAAAATAAATAATCGTATTTATTTAATTTAATTAAGAAGAATGTGGGAAATGTCAATAATTAAATAAAATTATTTATTTAATTAAGGTAGAAGAATTAGAAAATGAACAATACAAATAAAATAATTAAATTCATTTTATATGTAGATGACCTTAGGAGAATTAATTAAATAATTCATATTTAATTAATGTAGAAGAATTAGAAAATGAACAATATAAATAAATAATTAAATTTATTTATATGTAGATGACTTTAGGAGAATTAACAAGCTTAATCATGACCATTTTTAGACATATACATTTTGCCCCTCTTTGAAGTGATGTGTGAAACACATTGCTTCAAAGAAAAAAATAAATTTGCCCCTGATATGCTCTCAATGATTTTGCTGATGATGCCCTCTTGGGAGGTAAATCATGGATGAGGGATAGAGTGATTTAGCTCTCGATAAAGAAATGTCCCATGTTTGAAAATAAAGTCAAAAGGCAGCCAACTTACCCTTGTTTGACCTTTAAAAGGTAAAAAAAGAGAAAGAGACAAATCATTTGCACTTTTAACGAATGGATAATGATATGAAATGAAAATGATAAATGATATGGAATGATAAATGAAAAAAAATGATAAGTAAAATGAAACACAAATGGAATGATGATGGATATGAAATGGTAAATGAAAATGAAATGCAAATGGAATGATGATGGATATGAAACAAATGTTCAAATATCCTCCACAAATAGTCCAAAGAGACATGGCCATGATGTGATTATTATCCTTTCAAAACTCTGATGCAAATCTACTATGCAGACATGTACAATGATCTAGTATGAAATGCAACTTAATGAAGCAAACCTTTTGTTGAGCTTGTTGGTATATTTGCTGGAATCATCATAGAGCACTTTTAAAATGTTGGAAGTGTGTACAAGCATTAGAGGGGAAATTAGCACCAATGATGACCTAAGTACAACTTTCATGATTTTTGATATAGCAAGTGAACACAAACATCTAGGTATAATTGAACCGAGATGACCTGAGCATTTCTTGTATGAACAGACAAAGACTAACCACCATTTGATGCAAATTTGGAACTGTCATCAATGATAAATCATCACGTCTCACAACATATTTGCAATAGATAAATGATTAACCTCTAGACATCAGACAAAGAAAAATCATTCTCTTTCTTTAAGCAATTTAGTTTAGTATATCATCGAAAGGTGCTCCAGAAATGATATTCCTAAAAGTAATCAAATTCATTGTCTAAAATGAGATATCGTTATTCCAAAATACATTATTCAGATTATAGATCATCCAGACGCTATGAGGATAAGGTATGCAAATCGGTGCTGAAAAGTAGGATATGGATCAATGATTGATGTTTTATTTTGATTTGCTGTTTTGTTTTTTTGTATGATTACTCTAATGTCATTAATATGTCTCACTGCTTTGGTAGAATTTGGAAAAGCTGGATTGCCCCTAAGATGCCTGAGATAGTTTACCCCTTTGGTATTGACATAATTTGCTGAAATGAATATGTACAATAACTGCTGTGGTAAGACGCTATCACCTCGGCGAAAATGATGATAGCATGGTGTCAAAATTTTGGCAGATGATGGAAATGAAGGCTTCCATTGCTATGCGTAACATGAAATCCAATAGGATGGAAACTATAAATAGCCAGCCCGCTTCTGCCAGATTTTCACTATTTGTTTTATCTCCATTTTTATTTTTATTTTAATTTTTTTAACTTGCTAATGAAAGATGCCCTGCTTTTTGCTGTTTCACCAGATAACCATTTTTATATTACTTTAAATTTTTAAATTTTTTCAGTGACTTTTCCTCGATGATTTGATTTATGACTTTTCCGATGATTTTGACTTCGATGATTTAGACTTTCTGATTTGATTTTGACTTCGATGGATTTGAATTTTGATTTGATTTTGATGGATCTTCGATTTTTAGACTTTGATTTTGGATTTTGACTTTTTCGATTTGATTTTTAGACTTTTTCGACTTTGGTTTTTTTTAGGACTTTTTCTGATTTTGTGTGAGTGAAAAATGTATCAATTTAAATGAAATTCAAACACATATCAATAAGACATTAAATCAAAAAAACTGAAAAGGAAAACAGAATAAGCAAACTGTGATTGCAGCTTCCTCGAAATCGTCCTATCTCTCTCTAACTCCAGCGTTTTGTTGTTTCCAATGGCTCTCAGATCAGTAGATCAAGCTCAACAAAATGAACAGCTAAAGAAATTTTTTTTTTTTTTAAAATGCACATTATGCTAAAATGAAAGTATGGCTGTGATGTTAAAAGGTTGTGATTGCATAAGCTGATTGCATGTACGTTTGTGCATTTTCGTATGTATGCGTAGGTAACCAAAGCTTGGATTTGTATTGGCTTTTATAGAGTCTTAGAACATATTCGATTGACTTGGATTTCAATCTACTCCAGATTGGGTTTGGTTTGAAATGGACGCGGGAAGATTTTAAGTTTTGATGAGGGAGGATAGAAGGCTTTTCTTCATTGTTGCCACGATCCTATGGGAAATTGTCATCAAGAATGAGTTAGAATTAGTTATTAGAATTCAAATAAAATAAATCTCTATTTTAATTTAGAAGTGATGACTCGGATATAGAAATTGCATAATACCAAATTGCATTTAATTCATGTTTTAGAAATGAATTTAGAGGAGAGGAGTGTCATTAAATTAAATATTTTATTGATTTGAACGGATTATGGGGATTTAAGAGAATATTCCATTATTTGAATATCTGAATATTCACAAAGCGGCGTAAAGCGAATGATATGATAACTAAAAATAAATAACTGTGATTTATCGAATCCCAATTCAAGAATATGGAACGCCGGAATAAATTAACAAAACTACGACGAATTAAGGCAGAAGACCAGAAATGAAATGAACAATATAAATAAATAATTAAATTTATTTATATGTAGATGACCTTAGGAGAATTAATTAAATAATTCATATTTAATTAATGTAGAAGAATTAGAAAATGAACAATATAAATAAATAATTAAATTTATTTATATGTAGATGACCTTAGGAGAATTAACAAGCTTAATCATGACCATTTTTAGATGTATACATTTATTATGCAATTATATTTATTTTATATAAAATAATACAAACATTTATGTTTCTTATTATATAGTATTTAATATAACGTAAATTATTTAATATATTTTAATAAACTATTGTATTGTAAAATTATATATTTAGTATTTATGTATATTTATTATTTAATTATATATGTTTAATATTTATATAATTTCTTTTTGGTGAAAGGCAAGATCCTATATATATTTTAATATAGAAATAAAGGATTACAAAATATCAGTCTTGAGGATATTATCAGCCTGATGATGCAAAATTCTATCTTGCAAAGAAACTCCTAACAAAGAGATATTACAAGATATATTTTGTGCAAAAAACCCCATTTACCTGCTTGGCCTAAAAGAATAGAAATTGCACTTACAAATTGTAATTCAAAGTGGATATCCCTGCAAAATTCTAAACCCTTACATACTACAAAATTCTAAGCCCTTGCATAATATTGTATATGCCATACATACCCTTACAGTCTATTATACCCAAGTATGATTAACAGATCATTATTCTATTCCTCCATACCATCAAAGTTGACTTCATTTTCTCCTTATTGCTCATGAAAATCTTGCATGTTATCTAACACTGGTGGAAAAACATTCAAATTTGGAATACCTCTAGGGTGAGGTTGATAAGAAGAGCTTGCACTATCTTGGTTAAGCCTTAGATGAAGACCATGATTGACTAGAGCATTAAGAATGTTACCCACCACTAGAACCAGTCGAGCAATCACATTCAACTTTCTCTTTATCATGTTTGACATACCTTTTCCTATTACCCCAATGTGATTTTCCAACAATTGTAGAAAATATATGAACCTCTGCATTTCTAGAGTGTTCTTCATTGCATCCAAGAGAGAGATATATGCTACACCATTCAACAAAAAATGGTGTGGAAAGAGGCCTCTGATTCGGCCTTGGCCCTTCCACAATTCATAACCTTGCACAACCCTTAAAAGTATATTATCAAGCAAAAAGACTTCCTTCACCACTGATGAGTCCATTTTATGACTCAATCTTGATAGATTTTATTATCCATTTTCTATAGTTGTCATAAAATTTAAAACTTGGATGCTGAACTTTTCATTTTATTTCCTCAAAACCATGGACATTGGGCATAAGATTATTTTTGTAACCTTTAAATGACATTGACATGCTATATGAACTATCTATGCTAATTTTACATGTGAATTAATGAATGTTACTTTGAGATATTTATATATATGCAATTTTTGTGCGTACTAATGATGTCATGCAGATATAATTTGAGCCTACAAAGTTGAGGAAGACTCTTTTAGCTAGTCATTCACCATAAAGTTCAACAAGGTGATCATTCAAAAGTAAAAGGAGGGAAGACTCTCACTGGAGGGAGATTCCTAGTTCAAATCAAAATTGTAACTGGTTTGTAAATTATATTAATAGTTTGTTGAGTGAATATAAGAGCTATTATTATGCTAGATGTGCATTAAGGAAAACTGGCTTGACCAGATTCCATGCATGCATAACCTCATCTCCACTTTTTATGCTTTCCCTAAAGTGGTGTCCTCCTAATATGTTGGATTTGACCGCCTTGCTAGGTAGTTAGTTAGTAGTTTTTTCCTCCTATAAATAAGATTCAGATGCTCCTTCTCAGAAGGTTGATTAATCTGATGATGTACTCACATTATTAGTTTTTCAGTAATATAGTTATGCTGCTCGATTGTACTCATGTTTTCGAATGGATAAAATGAAGTTATAAGTTTGTGCATCTGAGTTTACATTTGTCTTAAGGGATACTCATCCAAGGGGCCCCACTTGGTGAGCATTCCATCCTTTAGTTTAGTTATTACTTTATGTTCAGTAATTAGTTAAGAATCTAGCAAATGTATGTTCTCCCCGCCACTAGAATTCCATTCTGTGACTGTTCCTATAGCCAAACCAGACATAGTAGTTTCATGTCTGTTTGGTCAGATTTTCATTTTTGTCATGCATTTCAGCTTAGTATAGTTATTATTTGATGTTCAACACTTATTTTATTTCTTTCCAAGCAATTTTCTTCTAGCATTATGTGTTTCTTAGCCATAGAATGAAGATGGCTACTATGGATTCCTAGTGCACATACTATGTTGTCCCATTTCAAGTCTATGTCCCTGGGTTGATAAGTTAAATGCACCTTCATGATGATCGAGATAGGTATTCGGATTAGATGTCCAATAACTGAATCAAAACTTAAAGGGATTAGTTGTTTAATCATTGTAGAAGGCCAACGTTTTTAGCGTCGTTGTCGGGAATGGTGTCAAACTAGGGAGTTCTTTGTAGTCATTGATATTTTTTCTTGATGTAGTATTTCTGGAAGTTTTTTCTTAGTATACCCCTCATTTAGGAAGTAATGACCCCCCTATTCTTTTACCAATTATTTGTGTGAGTTAGCTGATGTTGAGTTGATACTGTATGCATAGAGGAAGGAGAAGATATGCTTATGGGAGATTCCTTCCTAATGATCCTGATCCATTTCAGCTAGTTGAGCTTCCAAATCTACCAAGAGACTAAGAAGAAGAAGCATACCCTTTTGTTGATGCATTTACCCATCTGTCTGGTTGAGACACTTCCTCTGAAGATCAAAATCAGATTGAGAATCCCTTTGCTTTGGAACTCCATCAAGTAGGCATGGGTGATGAGAATAGAAATAGAAACAAACCTAACCAATGATCTTTTACATTCCCCATTGCTCGTCAGAATGAAGTTAACAACCTAAAAAGTATCCCTACTTCAGTCCTTCCTAAGTTCTATGGACTTGTCATAGAGGATCCTAATACCTTCTTGTTTGAGTTTGATAGCCTCTACAGAAGTTATGACTATACCACTGATGGTCATAGGTTTAAGTTGTTTTCTACCACCTTGAAAGAGGTCACATTGAGATGGTTTATGAGCCTAGGAAGAAATACTGTGGAAACTTGGGAGGACATGAAGAAAAATTTCCTTGAGAAGTATAAGGAATATTGTAGGGGCATTGACATGAGAGGAGATGACATTTTTAGGATGCAACAAAAGGAAGATGAGAGTTTGGAGGATTACATTTCAAGGTTTCTTTTTTTCCTGTAGAAATCTCCACATCATACACTCAATGAAGAGTCCCAAAATTTCCTCTTCTTGAGAGGGATTAATAAGAGTTGCACTGATGCCTTGGACCTGATGGGAGGAGGAGATATCACCCAAGTTCCTTGAGAGGATATCAAAAAGATATGTTAGAACTATTCTAGGGAAGCTTCAAAGAAAGGGAGAGCTTACCAATCCTCTATGGGTAAGTCATCTACTAGTGGAGCCTCAAGGATGGAGATTACTCACTTGTTGTTAGATCTCAAACAGGACATCATAAACAATCTAGCTACTCAGTTGGATACACTTCAAGCAAAAAAGAAATACGAGGAGGCAAAGGCAATGTTGGCAGAATATTTCCCCCATTGCAGGCATAAGAAGAATGACTACAGATGCAAGATGGTAGTTAATATTGATAGTAAGGAGATCCCACCTATGTTCAAGCCAATCTAGGGTGAATATGATCAAGTTTACTACATTGCACAAAGGAGGTCATGGTCTCCAAGACAAGGTATGCCACCAGATCCACTATCTTTTGTTGGGCCATATTTCAATTCTTATTCATCTGGTAACCAATGGCAACCCCCATATCCATCAAATTATGGAGGATATCCACCATATCCTTGGAGTAACCCTCCAAATACCTAGCCTAATCACCAAAAATATCCACCGCAATGGTAGCAACCTCAAGGGAATTGGTAGCCACCTCTAAGAAAATGGCAACACACATCTCAATGGAGAGGAGGACAACAATGGTCAAACCAGACAACCAATTACATGCAACCACCTTCTCAGCCCCAACAACCTGCTATAATGCCTCCTCCTACTAGTTCAAGTTCAACTACACCTAGACCTACTCAGCTACCAGCTCATCCCACACCTAACCCAAATAATAAACCACAATAGTAGCAACATGTATACTTTGTTGATCCAAATCAATTCCCTACATATGTTGTGAGTGTAAGTGACATCCACTTGCATTCAAGAACTAATTTTCTATCCCCTTCCACACCCATTATTACTAAGCTTCTTGTGGAAGAGGAGGAGGAGCCTCTAAATGTCCCCATTCAACCAAGTGTACCTAAAAATCC
>VDFB02193867.1:51632936-51722119 GCA_007258455.2 Sequoia sempervirens | reverse complement strand
AATAAAAATAACATTAACAAAAATACATGTATTTAATCATTTCTACATCAAAAGGCATAGAAAAGAATTTCCAAAATATTAATTGGATGTGGCTCTAGACAACATGGTACTATGTATGTATCACAAGCTAGATGTAGGTTCATATATGAATAAATATTGATACTTTATTATCAAGTATTTGATAACTATGTATGTGTATTTGGGCAAGGCAGGTGAAGTATCTAGTCTTAGTGTTTATTTTGCATCTTTCAATGCAAGAAAAAATGGAATAGATGTGTAGAAGAGTTGCGCATCAAATTCAAAAGGGAAGCTCCCTTAAGACCTAAAACTAATCTAAAACCCTAATTTAAACAATATTTACTTGCTATTTACATATGTATAGCTGTGTTTTTTGGAGTGGTTCATGCATAGAAAACAAAGCTAAAGGTGTGGCTTTAAGTATGCAATGCAAACAAACTTGAAATAAAAATCTATCTTTTTTTTCTTAGGCTAGGACAAAGACAAGAGGTTTTTATGCTTTTTGACTAAAAGTAAACCTAACAATAACCATCACATTCACATTGTTTAGATAAAGGTAAATCTTGAGCAACACAAGTACACATAAATCTAGGATTACTCTAAACAACACACAAGATTTGGTAAATCAAAAGAGGAGAATAACATACAAAGCTACATGACCCACTTCATTGTGACTTGCTATACAAATTCCCACAATTAATAATAAAAATACTTCACCTCACTCCATCTAGACACACATCATATTTTATGAGCTAAACATAGTAATTGTATTAAAAAATGCAACAACCAACTTAACATGTATTGCAATACAAAGTTTCCATCAATTCATAAAATCACAATAACATAGAACATTTCAATAGGAGTTTAAGTAGAAAAATAGGTATACCAAATTCTATTGATGATAATCTAAGCGGCAAGAACACTTATTTATATGTTTTTACTAGGTTTTGCTTGAGAAATAATAAAAAAATTCATTCTTCTATGCTAAGAATAGCTTACTTGTGCACAAACCAAGCTCATTACACAATCCTAGTGTGCAAGCTTATTACACAATTTTGTCCACACACTCTAAACATTAAATCAAGAAATCTTTAAACAAATTTCTAGTAAGGAAAACTATCAACTAAGAATAAACCTTCTCGAAAATTGTCTAAAAATTGTTGCTTTGTAAAAGCCATCTAAAAATAGATTTCTTAGAATATGATTCTCTTTGAAAAAAACAATGGCTAAAAAAAGAACGGCCTATATATAGCTTGAGCTAAAAATAGTCATTTTGGAATTAGCTCTTTGTTATGATTGTGATGAAGCTTCTTTGTTTTGATCATGGTAAATCCTTTGAAGAAGTATTAAATCTCAAAAATTTCATCAAACAACCTTGGTGACGTGAATATGATTTTGCTTCTTTTACTTGTTGATTTTACACCAAACCCTAGATCATTGCACCAATGTCGTCCAACAATCTACCTTTCATCATCTTTGTAAACTTTGTAATACCCAACCTCCATGACAATCTTTTTTGATGAAAATCAAACTATAGACTTTGAAACACTCAAAGTCGAAGAGTAGGGGAAATGTAGCCTACATCACTTGTTCTTGTGATGAGTGAAATTCAGGAAAATTGATGTAATAGGACAGGAAAGATTTTGAATGTGGATGTCTAAAAATAGATCAAAAACCCTAGCTAATATGTTTGAAATCCAAAATTCTATAGGAATTAAAACCATGTTTGAGAAACGAAATTCACTTGAAAATGAATGAAAATCACCAAAAATTTGTGTGAAATCCTTGTTGTGATCAGGCAATCCTTGATAAGAATTAATGAAAACAGGAAAAACCTCCTAAAATCAGGAAAATTTGATAATGAGAAATGATGTCAAAAACCCTGCTAAAATGATAGAAATAACTGTTGATAGAGAATCTTGCTGATTTGTTGCTAGCAGTGGTGAAACAAGTGACACTTGAAGTCTATTTAAGCACACAAACCATTGGTATTTCCACATCTTGATCACTCAAGCATATAATGTTTTATCCTTCCTTTGAATTTATGTTTACAAACTAATTTTCTTTGCACTGGTGAATCTCTATTTTTAGCAGATTTTTTTCTGTTTTTAAAAGTCATGTATATTCATAGGGGGTACGCTCCTTTATATGGAATGGGTGAACTTAAAGCAAAATTAGTTGGCCCTTAGAAAGGTGCATGACTTCTAGTAGACATGCAACTCTATGGTTTATCAAAAAGTTGTATTCACCTTTTGTTAGGCATGTGATAGTGTATCCTAGGATGCATGGGTGGGAGGACCCCCACTATTTTCCTTAGATGAGGTAGATGTCGTGGCCTTGCACTATTTTTCTATTTTAAAACCCATCACTATGTATATTAGTGTGCACTTGGCAATGCACTTGCATGTGCATAACTTGATAAGGTTTTTTATTTGTAATATACTATTGATTTCATAAGCATTGTGAAATAGAATACAATGATAATTGTCGAAATACTACTTGATGTGCAAAAGTTTCAATTCAATAATAAATTTCATACAAAAAAACAACAACCATGAGAAACATCAACAAAATTTGCAAGAACTATAACTCATATATTAATATTTCGATCTGAATGGATACATTGGAGACAAATACAACACAATGGACAGACTGCCTCAGAATAACCCTTGATGAGTGGACTATCAAAATGAGTGTTCACTTAACTTCCAGGTAATAATTTCTAATGTTAACTTCTTGATGTCGATCCCCAAGTCTGAATGATTGAATAGCCTAATCTTGGGCATCTTGTGATGAAACGATGGTCTCCTGGGTTGTTCCATTCAAGCCTAGTGATCATGCGATGAAGGCTATGTCGCCCTTACAGTGGCATCGTTTCCTATGCCATATGTTGTATGCTCCCAAAATAGTGATAGATGCTTCCAACAATTCTTCATATTGAGTCCATGTGAATGGTGTTGACGATTGCTCATGGGATAGTTACGTGCTCCTAGGAATTCATTGATGAGAGCAGAGGCAGCGGCTAGAGCCATAGGCTCTACTTGGACGCTACAATGGATAACGCCTTAATCTTGTAACAAACAATCGCTACCTTAGTTCCACTCCTTAATTTGATGAATCAACCTAGAAATGCATTATCGAATTATTGGGAAGCTAAACACGAGTCTTCAGCCCTGAGACTACGTCTAGTACCTGATGTCATGCATGAAGATGCTACACACTTCACTAGTATTGGCAAGATACAATCTCCAAACTTGTGATGCCCAAACAATGAAATCAGACTCCAATAAATACAACTCAAATCTGCCAACATAAGAGATGTTGGCCAGAGATCAGAACAAAATAGAAATAAAATTTGAATTTAAACTTGGTGCCTCAAATGAGGTCGGCCCACCAAACGTTATTATTTGTTTATTTATTTTATTATTAATTTAATAGTTCTCAAAAACACTTTTGTCTTTCCTTCGGGTCAGCCTGGGCTCATTTTGGATATGGGACATTACAGTCCCCTTCCTCAAATTGTTGTTGGTCCTCCAACAACCTGAAATTGGGGTGCTTAAAAATCTTCTCTCCTTCCCAGGTGGAATCTTTAATGGATAGGTTTTTCCACTTCACCAAATATTATGGGATGACCTTGTTCCTTAATGGTTTGTCTTTCACATCCAACACTGTCCTAGGCTCGAGAATGAGTTTTCCCTCATCATCAAGGGGTGGAAACTCTCTCGAGGGAGTGATTTTATATCCCAACGCCCTCTTCAAGCATGAAACATGGAATACATTATGAATTCTTCTCCCTAGAGGAAACTCAAGCTCATATGCAACCTCTCCAATCTTCCTCGTGATCTTGAATGGGTTGTTAAACCTTGGTTTTATCTTCTCTACTCCATTTCCCTTGAGAGATGATTTTTTGTATGACTGCAATCTCAAGTATACCATGTCGTTGACCTCAAAGACCCTCTCATTCCTCCTCTGATTCACATATAACTTCTGTTGATTTTGGGCACGCTGCAGATTTTCCTTCAATGAGTTCATGATATCCACATTTTGTTGCACCATATCTCTAGCACTCGGTACTCTACTATCTATAAGAATCAATTTCATGAAAGATGTAGCCTCATAACGTAGAGTGCTTTGAAAGGGAATATTCCGATGGACATGTGATGTGTGGTGTTGTAGAAAAATTCTCTAAAGTGTAGCCACTTCACCCATGTTGATTGTTTCCCTGTCACATAGTTCCTCAGGTACCCTTCAATCCATTTGTTCACTATCTCCGTTTTTCCATCCATTTGGGGGTGATAGCTAGTGTTGGGCGTTAACTCTATGTGAGCCAACCGAAAGAGATTTTTCCAAAATAGGTTGATGAACTTGTTGTCCCTGTCACTCACAATATTTCTAAGCAACCCATGGAGTCTAAAAAAATCTCTAAAAAATAGATCTACAAATTGAGGGGCCTTAAATTCTAAACTAATGGCATAAAAATGAGCATACTTAGTGAGCCTATCCACCACAACATAAATGCAATCTTTACCTTGCATCTTCGGAAGCCCCATGATGAATTCCATTGAAATGCTTTCCTATTTCTAATTTGGAATGGGTAAAGGCTACAACAAACCAGCTAGTAATACATGCTCTGTTTTATTTTGTTGGCACACCAGGAATTCTCTCACATGCTACAATATGTCATTTTTCAGCCCCTTCCATGCAAAACGCTTACTTACTTATTTTTATTTCTTGTAAAACCTTTGATGACCAGCAAGAGGAGTATCATGGAATGCTTTAATAATTCAATTCTTGACCTTGGAGTTAGGCACAAGATAGATTTGTTCCTTGTAGAGAATGAGCTCTTCAACCACCCTGTACCTGTCATCAACCACCTTTCCTTCCAAAATATCATTAGCAAAAGAATCCTTAGCATATTCAACTATAATGGCCACCCTCTAATCAATAGATATAATACATAGCACAAAGGTAAGGCTTCCTAAATAGTGCATCTGCTACCACATTGTTCTTACCCTTCACATATTCAATGTCAAAATCATAGGATTGGAGTTTTCATACCCATTTATTTTTTCTTTCATTCAAATCTCACTGATTTAGGAAGTACTCGAGGTTGTCATGATTTGTTTTCACCACAAATTTCCTACAAACCAAGTATTGTCTAAATTTTGCAAAAGAATGCATGATAGCCAACATCTCCTTGTCATAAATAGAGAAATCCCTTTCCAGATTGGTGAGCTCTCTACTCTCATATGCAATCTAGGCTATTTATTCTGGATTAATATGGCTCCAATGCCCTCTCCTAAAGCATCACATTCAAGTAAAAAAGGAGATGATAAATTTGGAATGGCCAAAACAGGACACAAAATCATTACCTCCTTAAGTTTTTCAAATGTTTGTTGAGCTATGGAACTCCACAAGAATGCTCCCTTCTTTGTTAAATTGGTCAATGGTGCTACAAGCTGAGAAAAATCCCTTTACAAATCTTTTTTAATAGTTGCAAAGGCCCAAAAATCCTCTTAGTTGTGTTAAATTCTTGGGGGCAGCCCACTCTTGAATCGCCTTGATCTTCTCCTCATCCACACTAACCCCTTGAGCATTGATCTTATGACCCAAGTATAGAATCTCGGTCATCCCAAACTCGCATTTTGACATCTTGGCATAGAACGAATTCTTTTCAATAATTTCAAGCACCTCCTCTATATGCTTCAAATGATCTTCGCATGTTTTACTATAGATCAATATTTCATCAAAGAAAACCAACACAAATTTCCTTAATTGAAGAATGAATATCTGATTCATGCAAGACTGGAATGTATCGGGGGAATTGGTTAGCCCAAACGACATCACTAGGAATTTGTAATGCCTATAATTACACCTGAAATTTTTCTTATGCACATCCTCATCCCTGACTCTAATCTGATGGTAGCCTGAATGCAAATCAATCTTGGAGAAGTACATTAGTCTATGTAGCTCATCTATCAACTCATCAATCCTAGGGATAGGATTGTAGTTCTTGATTGACTTCTTCTTGAGAGCTCTACAATCAATGCACATCCTGAGTGTCCCATCCTTCTTTTTGACCAACACCACTGATGAAGCAAAATGGCTCGAACTTGGGAGAATATGACCCATTTCCAACAAATCCTTAATGTCCTTCTCAATCTCTTCTTTGTATATTTTCGGATGATGATATGGAGTGGTGATCAATGGTTTGGTTCCTTCTTCAAGCTCTATCACACGTTGAAACCCCTATCTGGTGGAAATCCTATTGGAATCACCGAAAACACTTTGCACTTTTTGTTCAAGATAGCCTAAATGTCACTGGAAAATGTTCTTTCTTCCTTTGGTGTACTAGTATATGTGATCAAGCACTATGCTACTCATGCCACTTGATCCCTCTAAACAGATTATTCCATCCTTTTTGTTGATACTATCATAGGACCATTCCTGGAGAGGCCCTTGAGTACAACCTCTTTACCATCATGCTTGAATTTTAGCTCCATGATTTGGTAATTGGTAGTGCATTCTCCTAATGAATGAAGCCACTACACTCCCAATACCATGTCCATGTCATTGACATCAACAACATAGAAGTCATCTTTCATCTTGTGTCCACCCAAGATCAACTCCATTTGTTGGATCCATTTGGTGCAAGAAAGGATGTTCCCTCTAGCTACCAAAAAATAAAATCCTTCAAAGTCCTCTATTTCCAAACACAACTTGGCCATTGTCCTCTTGTAAATGAAATTATGAGTGGCTCCACTATCAATCAACACCATCACTTTCTACCCTCGAAGAACTCCTCTCACTCGGAGTGAATGGTATCATGGTGCTCCTAAAAGTGTTGCCAGAGTACCTCCTATGGGGCTTCCTTCGACAATGAGCTCTTGATGTTCCCCACTAGTATCTTCCTTGTTGTCCCTTCTTCAGTTTCTACTTCATCATCGGAGGCCACTTCAATGTAATAAACTTGTCCCCTTCCTTGGCATCTATGTTGATTGTTCCATTTTTCATTGTAGTAATAGCACAAGCCTTTCTTGTGAAGCTCATTTCTTGACATGCCATGTGGGCCTATATGGGGGGCTTTTGGTGGTGGATTAGCCTTAATGAAAGGCTTCTTTGGCTGCCAAGTTGGTGTATTCTTGACAATGGTCTTTCCTTTCTTGGTGGAGTCCTCAAGACTCAAATCTTTCTAAATGGCATCCTCTAAAGTTGTTGGCTCCAAGGCCCCCACCAAGCCACGATAATAATCTGATAAGCCTTCGATGAAGAAGAATGTGAGCCTCTTATCTAATACATCGGATACCATCACTACAAGCCTTTGAAATTCTAAAACATATTCATCCATGGTGCCTGTTTGCTTAAATCTTGTTAGATCCTAGAAATATGGTTCTGGGTCCTTTCTGTCAAACCTCCCCATCAATTTATGCATGAAATATGCATATGACGATACTTGATCACACCCTTGAGTCACAATTTTATGGTGCCACCATTCATGGCTGAGATTCCAAGTGTAGAATGATAAATTTTTCTTCTTCAGTCATCGACCTAAGAGAAAAATATGTGTCCAATTTTAGGATCCATGATTGTGTAGACATCTTCCTTGAGCCATCAAATGTAGGGAGTGAAAGCTTGCTGACCTTATGTTGAAGATCTTGATTCCCTCGATGTTTTTTCCCATCACCCCTTCTAGCACTGTAGAACTGATGAAAAGGAATTGCAACTTGAGCATCATCATTGATAGGGATAGGGTTGGATTGAGACAATCACAATCTCAATGCTCTAGGTCTCACCTTTGATAACCCCCCTGGTGTCACTTCCTCCACCACTCAACCTGTAGGTCCTCTGCTATTTAGGCACCCCTGGTTCATTTTCCAACCCTGCTATCATCTCTAGTTTGCTGCTACCAAGCCAAGTTCGGTGCTCTTCCTCTCTCACTCTTCCTAGCCCTTAATCCTATTAAAGACTAGATAGCCTCTAACGCCTCCTCACATGTTTGTGGGGGTGTGCATAGGCTTCTATGACTTCAAAACCATCAAGGAAGGGTTCTTGTTTAACCTCCATGCTTTGATTCTCCATCGCTATCACAAAACCCTAGTCTAGGGTTTGGGAAGGGCTACTAGGCTTGAGCCCCTATTAGGCCTCCTCCAACAAGAAAAATGCTCAATACTCCTCTCCTTCAACTGTTTAGGCCAAACACCCTTTAGACACCCTGGCTCAAATCCCAAGCACTAACAGATTCTTGGGGTTTTCGACCCTTTTTTTGTTCGTACACAGGTGTACCCTATTCTTGCAAGAACTAGGGATTTTCTTGATTCTTTTCTTAGACTGCTTTGCTTGTTCCAACCTCTAGAGGATTAGCTAAGGACTTAGCTATCATGAGAACCTTTTTGAAGGCTCCTGCAAACATTTCACACATTGGTTTAACAAAAATTCAACACCCCTACCACGTTAGGTCTGAGCAAATAACTATCCTCCCAAGTTGGGTATCAACAACTCGCCTAGGGAGAGACTTTAATCATGATTCCAGAACTCCTACTGACCTCTACAGCTAAGATATGTATAGGTAGGGATCCTGACCACATTCCCAACGAGTCCATGCTTGATGGCATGGGAAGAATGCGGCCTAAGACCCCGTTTTTACCAGATTTATAGTCAAAACAATAAATCAAGAAAACTCAGAATATACAAAGAATAGAGAGAAGCGATAAACTAACTATCTATTTAGCCACAAGAATGATTAAAAAGACTCCTCTACATGCTAAATCAAACCAACAAATGTCTAGCTCAGTTCATTCAATTGCTGTTCCAGAAACAAGAACAGAAAAACGGTGTTTTCACACCAAAAATCACTGTCTCCTTGTTATTCACATGAAAAACTGCCAACACTCAAAACACCCAACCCCCTTCAAAGTTTGAGGAATCACATTTAAAATGTAAGGAAATAGTTAGGTTTTCTTTCCCGAGCCTAGGAACGGCCAAAAGCATGCTGTTGGAAAACACAGTGTGTTTTGCAACTTTTATCTATAGTAGGGAAATAACCCAAACATAAGCTTCCAAACTTATTCCACTTTACCACTTCTAACCTAAGAAGCAAAGGTCCTCAACCATAACTAAGATGGTCCACAAGACCTTACACAACAAAACAAAAAGGATTTAAAAAAAAACTTCAAAATAAGCTTGCACTTTGGCACTTTGGCAGGTGCTCCTGCACCATTCTCCCCCTCTCAGCACAAAGATCAAGGAACTTGAGGTGATATCAGTGATAGATCAATGCCTAGCTTCTTAAAGTCAGCTTCCTCAACACAAGTAGCCTCGGATTCATGTTTGTTCCTCCACTTGACAAGGTGCTCCATGTATACCTTGTGTCTTGTAGCCTTCTTCACCCTGTACTCCAAGATCTTCTCTACCTAAGGTTTCTCTTGATTAGGGAAGGGTATATTACTGATATCCTTAAAGATTTCCTGACTGTTCTGAACTTCATCACTAACTGATCCCTTGTACTTGATCAAATCAGCAACGTTGAACACTGGAGATATGCCCAAATCTGATGGTAGTTCTACCTTGTATGCATTCTTGCCATATTTTTCCAACACCTTGCATGGCCCCACTCTTTTCATCTTCATTTTGGTTGACATCCCCTTCTACAACCTTGATTTGTTAAGATGGACCATAAAATAGTCACCTACTGCAAACTCCACATCTCTCCTTGACACATCAACTTTATCTTTCAATTTTTGTGTTGTTGTTGTGATTGTCTTCTTAACCTGCTCATGAATCTCATTCATGGTCTGAGTGAAGTATTCTACATGTCCACTCCTATTCTCCATGGATTCCAGATCTCTAAGCTCACATATGCCTCTTGGGTGCATCCCATACACCACTTCAAATGGACTTTTCCCTATAGTTCTATTTACACTGTCATTATAAGCATATTCAGCTTGAGAAATCACCATATCCCATGTCTGTCCATATTCCTTTGTCAAGCACCTTAAAAGATTACCTAGCACTCTATTAACCACCTCTGTTTGACCATCGGTTTGGGGATGGTAAGCTGATCCAAAAGACAGGTTTGTACCCAATCTGCTCCATAAAGTCTTCCAAAAATGGCTCATGAATTTCACATCCCTGTTTGATATAATGCTCAATGGCAATCCATGGATTCTTACAACTTCCCTGAAAAAGAGATGGGCTATGTAACTTGCATCATGTGTGGTCTTGTAAGGGATAAAGTGACTCATCTTGCTAAATCTATCCACAACTACATAAATACTGTCAAAACTAGTTTTGGTCTTAGGAAGACCTACCACAAAATCCATGCTCACACACTCCCATGGTCTGTTACGAATAGGCAGGGGCTGATACAAACCAGCATTGCTAGCTCCCCCTTTGGCTTTCATGCAAACAACACACTGCTCCACATATCTTCTGACATCTCTTGCCAATTTAGGCCAATAATAGAACATTTGTACTAGTTCTAAAGTCTTATTGATACCAAAATGCCCACTAAGACTACCATTATGTTTTTCTTGAATCGGATTTTCCCTCATTGATCCTCTTAGGACACATAACATATTACCCTTAAATAACAGTCCATTTTACAGTGTATACTCAGCATATTGACAATGAAAATGATTTTCAAAATCAGAGCATACCTTGTAGGCTTCTGAAAAGTCTTCATCATCACCATAGAGGTCTTTGAAACTCTCTAATCCAATGCTCTTTAGTTGTATTTCCTGCACTGTCAACATTCTCCTGCTTAATGCATCTGCCACCTTATTCATTTGTCCCTTCTTATTCTTGATGGTAAAAGTGAAAGCTTGGATGTATTCCATCCATTTCAAGTGTTTATTACTTAGCTTCTCTTGGGTGTTGATGTAACTGAGTGCCTGGTTATCTGTGAAGACCACAAACTCTTTAGGTAACAAATAATGCCTCCACTTCCTAAGGGACTGCACTAAAGCATATAATTCCAGATCATAGGTGGAGTATTTTTGCTTGGATTCATTGAGCTTTTCACTAAAGAAGGCTACAGGCCTACCTTCTTGACTAAGTACTCCTCCTACTGCTACTCCACTTGCATCACACTCAACTGTGAATAACTTCTCAAAACTAGGTAATAACAAAATTGGTTGAGTTGCCACTTCTTGTTTCAATTTTTCAAACCCTTTATCAACCTCTTGAGTCCACTTAAACTTTGTTTTTAGAACACCTTTAATAGTATATAGGACTGGTGCACATATACCACTAAAATTCCTTATGAACTTCCTATAAAACTGAGCCAAACCATGAAAGCTCCTTACCTCTGTTGCTGTGGTTGGTGTAGGCCAGTTTAGGATGGCTTCCACCTTGCTTGGATCCATCTTCAAATTTCCTTGGGATACTACAAAGCCTAGATACACAATTTATTGTTTGAAGAAATCACACTTCTCAAGGTTGATTGCCAACTGTTCTTCTTGCAGCCTTTTAAGTACCATCTCCACATGCTTCAAATGTTCTTCTGTTGTCTTACTGAAAATCAGTATGTCATCAAGGTAGACTACTACAAAGATCCCTGTGAAATCCTTAAGCACCTCATTCATTAGTCTCATGAACATGCTAGGGGCATTTGAGAGGCCAAATGGCATCACTTTCCACTCATATAACCCATCATTTGTTTTAAAAGTTTTCTCCCATTCATCACCCTCCTTGATTCTGATTTGATGATACCTGCTCTTAAGATCCAACTTGGTGAAGAATCGTGCACCTCCAAGAAAATCCATCAAGTCTTCAACTCTAGGAATAGGAAAACTATACCTAATTGTGATTCTATTAATTGCTCTAGAATCAGTGCATAATCTCCACTTACCACCTTTTTTTGTTGCCAAAACCACTGGGACTGCACATGGACTAATACTCTTTTGAATCAAGCCTTGATCCAACAACTCCTTCACTTGTCTAGCCACTTCAAGATTTTGATCTGGTGTGAGTTTGTATGCTGCTTTTTTAGGTAAGGAAGCTCCAGGTATGAAATAAATTTGATGTCTTATAGCTCTCCTTGGAGGTAGGGTTGCATGTGTACCATCACTGACAATTTCCTTGTACTTTTCTAGCAGCCTTTGAACTGTTTCAGGTATGACTGTCTTCTCAGCCTTTTCTTCATCTTTTGACTACATTAGGATCACATATCCTTCATTCCCTTGGTGTAGGTCCTTAATGAACTCCTCTCCATTGCTCAACATGATGTTAGGTACCTTTGACTATCCCTCATCTTCTTCTAATAATGACTGCAACTTGAAAGTTCTTCCATCCTTTTTGAATTCAATGGTGTTCTCCTTCCCATGATATATAGCACCTTTGTCATATTGCCATGGCCTGCCAAGCAGAAGATGGCATGCATCCATGGGTAGTACATCACAAACCAACTTGTCTTTATATTCTCCAATTGAGAATTCCACTATTACCTGCTCATTCACTAGAACACTCTGCCCTTTGTTCAACCATGTGACTTTGTAAGGGTTAGTGTGGGGTTTGGTTTCCAATTTCAACTTCTTTACTGCCTCCTCAGAGATGATATTATCTGTAGAACCAGAATCTACAATGACCTTGCATACCTTTCCAAATATCTTACACCTTGCTCTAAACAAAGCTCTCCTTTGCTTGGGTTCTTCTTTGACCGGTTGTCTGATCAAAACCCTGTTAAACATCAGATTTTCTCCTACTTCAGATTCTATATGACTGATCTCAGGTGATTTGACACTCATGGTGTCCTCTTGTGCATAAGCCACTCTCTCCTCATTGCTTGAAAAGAAGCTTTCTCCGGGCATCTATAAGCAGGGTGACCTAGCTAATTGCAGTGATAACATTTCATGGTGGCAAAGTAAGAGTTACTTCTGCCTGCTCCTCTTCCTCTATTTGAACCTCCTTGAGGTCCTCTTCCTCTATTAAATCCTCCTCTTGAAGATGTTTCACCTCCATGCTTAGTGAGCTTAGATTCTCCTTGGTTCCTTTGATCATTACCTCTTCCTTGGTAACCACCACGCTATCCTCTCTGATCTCTACCTTTTCCTCTACCCTTAGAGGATTGATCATGCTTTCTTTTGTTCCTTTCCTCAATCTTTATGGCCAACTGATAACATTAGTGGACTGTCTTGGGACTGAGTAAAGCCATCTCTTCCTGAATGTTCCACTTCAAGCCATTAAGGTACCTAGCCACTTTTAGGCTCTCATCCTCTGTCACATTTGATCTCAAGCAAAGATTCTGAAACTCTTCAGTATAGGTGTTGACATCTTGATCTTTCTACCTTAGACTTTGCCTCTTCTTGTGCAACTGAATCTCATAGTCATTAGGAATGTAGGCTTCCTTCACCTTAGCAACCATTCCTTTCCAAGTTGATATGGGTTGTTTTCCTTCTTTCTCCCTTTCAGTCTGAACAAACTTCCACCATGTCAAAGTTGATCCTCTCAACCTTGATTTTGCAACCTTCACTTTCTGAGCTTCAGTGACTCCATCACATTCAAAGTGGTTCTCCATGCCATCTATCCAATCCATGACCAAATCAGGATCCATCTTTCCACTGAACAGTGGTATACCCTCAAGTCCTTTTCCACTCAAGGCTTTCAATGCCTTCAAGAAAGGCTCCTCCTCCAAAACAGGGTCAGGTTCAGGGACCTTGTCCTCCTCTGCAACCTCTTCTTCCTTTGGCACCGTTCCTTCCAACCTTGCATTGTTCAATGCTTTCTCAAGTTGCTCTATTCTTTCTTTTAAGGACTTGTTGTCCTCTTCCTATTCTTCAACCCTCTTGGCTAATTGTGCATTTGTCACCATCTTCAGAGTTTCACTTGACTCAACTTCTGACATATAAGCTACTTTCCAAATATTTTACTCAGCTCAGATACCAATCTGATAGGGATAGGGTTGGATTGAGACAATCACAATCTCAATGCTCCGGGTCTCACCTTTGATAACCCCCATGGTGTCACTTCCTCCACCACTTAACCTGTAGGTCCTCTGCTATTTAGGCACCCCTGGTTCATTTTCCAACCCTGCTATCATCTCTAGTTTGCTGCTACCAAGCCAAGTTCGGTGCTCTTCCTCTCTCACTCTTCCTAGCCCTTAATCCTTTTAAAGACTAGATAGCCTGTAATGCCTCCTCATGTGTTTGCAGGGGTGTGCATAGGCTTCTATGACTTCAAAACCATCAAGGAAGGGTTCTTGTTTAACCTCCATGCTTTGATTCTCCATCGCTATCACAAAACCCTAGTCTAGGGTTTGGGAAGGGCTACTAGGCTTGAGCCCCTATTAGGCCTCCTCCAACAAGAAAAATGCTCAATGCTCCTCTCCTTCAACTGTTTAGGACAAACACCCTTCAGAAACCTTGGCTCAAATCCCAAGCACTAACAGATTCTTGGGGTTTTGGACCCTTTTTCTATCCATACACAGGTGTACCTTGTTCTTGCAAGAACTAGGGCTTTTCTTGATTCTTTTCTTAGACTGCTTTGCTTGTTCCAACCTCCAGAGGAATAGCCAAGGACTCAGCTATCATGAGAACCTTTTTGAAGGCTCCTGCAAACATTTCACACATTGGTTTAACAAAAATTCAACACTCCTGCCACGTTAGGTCTAAGAAAATAACTGTCCTCCCAAGCCGGGTATCAACAACTCGGCTAGGGAGAGACTTTAATCATGATTCCATAACTCCTACTGACCTCTACAGCTAAGATATGTACAGGCAAGGATCCTAACCACATTCCCAATGAGTCCATGCTTGCTGGCATGGGAAGAGTGTGGCCTAAGACCCCGTTTTTACTAGATTTACAGTCAAAACAATAAATCAAGAAAACTCAAAATATACAAAGAATGGAGAGAAGCGATAAAATAACTATCTATTTAACCACAAGAATGATTAAAAATACTCCTCTACATGCTAAATCAAACCAACAAATGTCTAGCTCAGTTCATTCAATTGTTGTTCTAGAAACAAGAATAGAAAAATGGTGTTTTCACACCAAAAATCACTATCTCCTTGTTATTCGCATGAAAAACTGCCAACACTCAAAACACCCAACCCCCTTCAAAGGTCGAGGAATCACATTTACAATTTAAGGAAATAGTTAGGTTTTCTTTCCTGAGCCTAGGAACGGCCAAAAGCATGCTGTTGGAAAACACAGTGTGTTTTGAAAATTTTGTCTATAGTAGGGAAATAACCCAAACATAAGCTTCCAAACTTATTCCACTTTACCACTTCTAACCTAAGAAGAAAAGGTCCTCAACCATAACTAAGATGGTCCACAAGACCTTACACAACAAAACAAAAAGGATTTAAAAACAAAACTTCAAAATAAGCTTGCACTTTGGCACTTTGGCAGGTGCTCCTGCACCAATCATCTAGATCTAAATACTCACGTACAATGTTGCCATAGTTGTGTTGATCATCCTCTTCCTGTTGGGCCTTTTTCCTAGGTAAGAACTTGGGCTGAGTGTGCCTGTGAATGTGACCATTTGAGGTTCTTCTGTGCTCTCCCCCTCCTAACTATTTCAGTTGTCCTTCCATTTTATTGGATCCTAATTTAATGTTATTAACAACATCAGTAAGTGACTAGATTGCTTGCAAAAAAGCTTGGTTTGTTTGGTCTTTTTGCTTCATGAAGGTTTCTAGCTTATCACTCTGATCCCCCATTCATTCCTTACCTTTTCCTCCTATTCCTTGAGTAATAGTTTCAAGCTTCTTCTTCTCTCACTCTATAGCTTGAATATATCTTTGACTTAATGGCATAAGACTCCTCCCATAGGCTGCCAAGACTTGTGGCTCTGATACCACTATAATATACTAGGGTTGTAATTTCACTGACTAAGCACTGTGACAGAGAATACAATGATAATTGTCGAAATACTACCTGATGTGTAGAAGTTTCAATTCAATAATAACTTTCATAAAAATGAACAACAACCATGAGAAACATAAAATAAAATTGCAAGAACTGTAACTCATATAATAATATTTCGATCTGAAAAGATACACTGGAGACAAATACAACACAATGGGAAGACCACCTCAGAATAACCCCTGATGAGTGGACTATCGAAATGAATGTTCGCTTAACTTCTAAGTAATTATTTCCAATGTTAACTTCTTGACATTGATCCCCCAGTCTGAATGATCGAATAGCCTAAGCCTAGGAGTCTTGTGATGAAATGATGGTCTCCTAGGTTGTTCCATTCAAGCCTAGTGATCACATGATGAAGGCTCTGTCAGCCTTACAGTGGCATTGTCACCTATGCCATATGCCATATGCTCCCAAAACTATGATGAATGCTTCCAGCAATTCTTCATGTATCGAGTCTGCATGAATGGTGTTGATGATTGCTCGTGGGATAGTTATGCGCTCTTGGAAATTCATTGATGAGAACAAAGACAACAACCAGAGCCAAAGGCTCTTCTAGACACTGCGATGGACAACGCCTTAATCCTGTAACAAATAATCGCTACCTCAACTCCACTCCTTATTGTGACGAATCAACCTAGAAATGCATAATCAAATTATTGGGAGGATAAACACAAGTCTTCAGGCCTGAGACTATGTCCAGTACCTGATGCCACGCATGAATATGCTACACACTTTGTCAGTATTGGCAGGATACAATCTCCAAAATCATGATTCCCAAACAATGAAATTAGACTCCAATAAATACAACTCAAATCCGCCAACATAAGAGATGTCAGCCAAAGATAAAAAAAATAGAAATAAAATTCAAATTTAAACTTGGTGCCTCAAATGAGGTCAGCCCACTAGATGTTATTATTTATTTATTTATTCTATTATTATTTTAATAGTGTTCAAAAACACCTTTTTCTTTCCTTCAAGTCGGCCTAGGATCATTTTAGATGCGAGACATTACATTATCTATGTTATGGCATGCACTTGTTCATGATATCACAACATTTATGTTTAAAAAACATGTTTCCTCTCTTCTGGTTGTGTGCTTCTATACCTTATTGCAACATTTTCTTTTTGAAAATCTATTTAAGTGAATAGTGGTGTGCTCTGCAATAAGTAATTGCATGTTTTTGTTTTCAAATATTGGTCTATGTATTTATGGGTGTCCGCCAGTTTATTTTGCTGTAGAAATTTGAACATAAATCAGTCCCTTCTCATAGCAACACACACCCATGTAATGGGCCTTCATATTTTTGCAAAAAAATCAAAGTCATTCTCTCTACTTTATCATGGCACACACTTTCTAGTTTCTACCTTGTCCACAAGCTAACTTGAAACAAATTTTCTATTCCCTTATGCATTGTGTGCTTGAACAAATCCTGACAACTTTTTCTTTGAAATTGAAACATTATGTTGAAATACAAATGGTGTATGCCCAGTAATAGACTTGCAATTTTTTTATTTAATTTTTGTTCATCTTCACATTGGAGCGATGCACTCTATTGAGATGCAACCTTTTCTTACCTTTCTGAATCTTGAGCTACCTCTACATTTGAATTTTGTTCTTTGCCATGAAAAATTTATTTAAAAGCTCTATTTGTTGATCCTGCAAAGACATGAACAAGAGACAACAAAAAAAACATATACGGACAAGATCTAGTGCTGAAACATAATTGGTGATCAGACAAAAAGACAAGGATTTAGCTAGAAGTTTGACATGATACAAAAAATTTCATATGGGTACAACATCCAACAACTACAGTTCTTAGAAAAATATATACCATGACAGTTTGGGCTGTGTACATTATATGTGACATATTTTAATTATATGCATAATTCAATTTTTTATATCATACATGTAGTTAATATTTACATTAGCAAGATAGCAACCAAAATGGTGTATATAAATGTAGTAGGTTGTACGTTACATATCTATTAATATGTGCATAGGTTAGTATGACTTGATTTCAATTAAATTATTACTTGATAGGAGTTGATGTGGGTATTCTTCACTACATGGTGTTTAAGTTGTTAGTATAGTTGTAGGCTGATTTTTTTGTTTCATGGGCTAGTGTGTTTGAATTCATGTATTTCTAGTTGATGTGGATCAATGATTTACATATCTATGAGATTGATCATCTGGAATGTACAACCCTGTTTTGTTTTTTTTTTTTTAAATACTCTGTTTGTTGTTCTTTGGTTTTCAATGCATTTTTAGATGTACATAACATGAAGATGATATTGCAATGAATAGAAAATTCAAGCAACTAAAATATTGCATCATAAATTGAAACAATAACATGGATATTCAAGTTTATATTTTATATCAGACTTTACAAAATATAATCAGACCTAGAAATAGCTTGTACAACAACAAGTAGGCTCTTGAATGAGCACCCAGCCAACCCACACCTTTATCCTTCAAGATCTCCCTCTTCACCAATGTCCAAGTCTTACCTTTCTCAGTGACAAAGCTCTAGTATCAAACTCCACTTTGCAAGCCCAAAACAAATGAATTTGTGAAGCAAGAGGGTAGCCCACCTAGGTAGGTCGATCTAGCCTAAAAACTCACATATACCTCCAAAAAATGAAAATAAATATCCATTGGAATCACCTTGGAATAAGCCTTGAGAATAAACAATACCCAGAATGAATACTTCAAAATTGTGAGTCAAAATCCATATTCAGGTCCATTTTTGCAAACACCCAGAAACTGAATAAAATCAATCCAAAAAATTCAAAAATCTCACCAAAACTGAAAGCAAATGAAAGCACACCAAAACCACTAAAAATAATGAAAAATATTCATCATTTCTTCACAAATAATCAAACTCTTGAATCCCTTTTGATCTCAACTATTAACCAACACCAATGTCTGATTAGGGTGGATATCTCACCACCAAAACCCACCAATATAATGGAGGTTTTTCATCCTTACAACACAACCTAGACAACCAGAAGAAAATACGACAACATTTTAGTATGTCATCAATGTTTGGATCAATAAAACAAGATCCAAACTTCATAATATAAATTTAGGGTGATAGATTCCAAAAGGCACTTAATTCCAGCACAAAAACCAACGCCATTCTCCCTTTTTGAATTATTTAACATTTAAAATATTATATCTCCTCCTCCTTATGGCGTCCAACTTTAGGAGGTAAATAAATATTTAATGAAATTTTAAAAATAACTTAAATTTGTTTCATTAGGTGCCTTGGTACACTTTTATGACCACTTTACCCCTCATTATAATGTTATAACATTACTTTATAATTTAACTTTATAAAATCACTTAAGTGGTCGAACAAGAAAATATTAAATTGCAACCTTAGGATCTCCAATTGAAAATTGGATAATAATATTGCTCCAAGAACACTGACCTGGAAACAACTCCCCCAAAAGGTGACTTACTAAAAATAGCACTGCTATAAATAGTAAGTATATTCCAAATGCCCAAATTGAGCGAAACTAAAGACCAATGAAGAAACTGTGACCAACTGAAGATGGCAACATCAATACCAACCACTACTATAAATAGAAACCCCTCCGAGAAACGTAAAATTGGACATCAATGTTGGAAATTGAGTCCCCTAACCACATCAACTAGCCTACGAGAACTCTGGAATAGGCTAATTGAGTCTCTGCACTGCTCAAGAGTGAGAAGGGGACATTACACCATCTCAATTTTTTTCCAAGAAGCTTTCTACTTTAGAGGCTATGTGACTCCATTGGATGAATGGACAAGCAAATATAGGAATTTGGGGTATTATAGATGTGTTGGGGGTATTTACTAGCCCACTCCATTTGTATATCCATTATTCAAAAACTTGGATAGCAAAAATTTGGCAAGCCTAAATTTTGACTCCTACATGACAAAAATATGGCATATTAAGATTTTTTAAAATAAACTTAAATAATGCATGATAAGCATAATGAATGGATTTAGATAACATATAAGTCTATTTTAATCATGGTAACATTATAAAAAATTAGGATTGACTCAAGAATACAAAGCCATAGAGGGGGTTCAATACTTAGGTAAAATTCAGGAAACTAAAATATGTTGAAATATTCATAAAAATAGGGAAAAAGGGTTGCTTTTCTATCCAAAGCAGCCCAAAACATTTTTTTTTAAAACCTGAATGTGGGAATAGGGTCAACAACACCTAGTGGGGTCAAGAGGTAGCACTCTTGGTGCATTACCTATTGTGATAAGGGGTGGTATTCAAAGGGTGGAGCCTTTGCTACCAAGCCCAAATTAAGGTCTTCAAGACCTTAGGGACCTTCATTGTACATGTCATTTTTCAATATTTTATTGCTTTTAAGTTTTTAACCAATTGTTGATGAATAAATGCAATGTTGTCAAAGAGTTGAAGTTATGAAATCACAAAGGAGAAAATGACAAAATGAGGGTTTTTGACTTCTTTTGTTGCAAATTGTATTTTATTCGAAATTCCAAGTAGCTACAAAATACTATTGGTGGCACAAAACAAGTTATTTGATTATTTTTGCTTGGAAGTTTAGAATAAAAATGCCATGATATAGCTCCACTTAGCACTACAATAATATTGATGTGGCTTTTAGGGATCAATTGTTTATTCTTTGTTTTTCTTCTCAGCATTGTATGTCCTTTCTATTCTTTATCTAATATAGATTAAACAAGCATATAAATATAATACAATAGATAATATATACTATGTATAATACAAATTAAATTATATATAATTATAATATATAGTACACATTCTTGGGTATGAGCATCCATCAAAGAATAAAAGAATAGAAGAATTTTTTTCAGTAGTTGCAATTATCCTAGTGTTTGACAAGATGCCTCAAACAAATGTGGTCTTGTGGACTCTAGTGGATTGCATTGCATGATATCTACAAAATGGATTTGTTGAATTTTTTTAGAAATTTCCAAGAAAATGCAATTGTTAGGTTTAAATCCAAATTTTGTAACCTTTACTAGCATCCTCCCTACCCATGCCAAAATGGGAGCTTTGGAACGGTATGCAGGACATCCATCGTAGCATAAAGGATAGAGGAATTTTGTCAGATATTATAGTCGTCAATGCCCTAGTGGACATGCATGATTACTCACATCCTTCTCAATAGTGAAATTTGGTAAAATCGACAATAATGTATCACCATCAATGTTCTACATTGAACATAAAAATTAGATTATTTTTGTTTTCTCACTTGAAAATGGCTTGAGTTATTTTTTATATCATGATAGTGCAATAAACAAGGGTATTACCATCCAACGATTGTTTTCCAAAATATAATAAGCCCAATAATAATGTTGGCTGGTAGAGAAATTGGGAGGATTTTCTCAGGTATTATAGTTCTCAATCATCTACTTCTTGGTAGCTCTTTTGAACCCCAAGTCTTTCATCTTGCAACAAAATCAACAAAAAAAATCATCCTTGAACTAAATTTCCCAGTGTTTTATAAAGCCTCGGCCCAAATGATCAATCTCATCATCCTCAAAATATTTGTATTTAGGAAAATGACAACTGTCTTCAACTTGTGATAAGAGACTTAGGCATGATTGAACAATTCTACTTTAATGTTTCCTCCCCTCTCTTTCATCCATTACCTAGCTATCCTTCCAAACTCAGCTGCCAATTTGAGTGCCACTTGGAACACAGACCTGGACCCAACAACACCCAACAAAACTGAGAATTTCAAAGAAATATGTGGAAATAACTCCATGGTGCAATGATATAAAGCCTTTTGTGCACTTTATGTGGATTCACATTCACCCAAATAATGAGATCTCCACCTTTGCTAATTGGAACCTATGCTAGAAATTAAACAAAAAAGTAAGAGTTTTGAATCTTCTAAGTGGAATTACCAACACAATTCAAGGAATCAAAGGGGACTTAAAGCTCCATCCCCTCCGAGACCTCCAAAAAATTATATTTTTAGCTTTCAAAGGATTCAATTCAATGCCTTTAAGTTAGCCAATTGATATGCCACCTTATTGCACTGCCAAAAAAAATGAATTAAAAAAATATCATCAAAGTTTTTATAGAGGTTCCAAGCCTCTTATAGCAACCATCCAAACTTCCAACTTCAAGTAAACATCTTAGACACCTGGTAATTATCACTATAAAGTTTTTATTTTTTAACTTACAGAAAGTGCCAACATAACACTCTTCAACACTACTATTTGTTTGGCTTTTCTATTTGTCTTAGAGACCACACAACTGATTTATCAATTACTACATGAATTAGTCAAAAAAAAATTCAATTTTTAATTAATTTGGTTAATTTCAATATGTTGGTTTGTAGGGTTCCACACAATTTGTTTTTTTCTTTTTGTCAGTGATAAGGAAAACAACATTCCTAGAAGACTTGTCATTTTCAAAAGGTTTTCTTTCTGTGAACATCCTTTAGGATATTGGTGTACAAGAGGGTTATAATTTTCAACTATAAGGGTTCTATTCCAGAAGGAAACAAACAAGCTTAATGCTTTGCTGTTATAAGGCATTGATGACTAGTATTCCAATTGATTTGATGAAAATATTAATTTGCCTAATTTGTATTTTTTTCAATCTAATATAATTGAATTATTATTATTATATATTTTTTAATATATTAAATATATATTACTAAAGTACAAATTATATTATATACAATATAATTACATTTATTATTATATATAAAATTTGATATGATTTAAATTGTATCATTATAAATAAATATATTATTAAATAATAAAGATACATAAATATCAGTGGGAGGATGGGTAGGCACCCGTTCACATAGGAATTTTTGGAAGGTTCGGGGTCCTACAGGGAAAGGAAACAAATTGCTTGGCATGTTGAGTTGGCACTCCAAGTGGGCGGGGGGCAGTATTTTCACTTGGAGTTTTTGGGCATGATGATCGAGTAAGTCGGGTGGTGATTTAGTGTTTCATTAATAGTATTTTACTTATTCGTGCCTCTAGCACCGGTAGTAACAATATCATTATTAGCTAGATCTATGGGTGATCAAATGTAGATATAGTTCACCTCCCTGCTGGCCTCCCATGATGTGACATCATGCATGACTGATGATAGGTGGCAGGAGCATAGAAAATAAGGGAGGGAATGCACATTGTTGCACAACGTGGTAAGTGTCACATGCTTTGGGAGAATAAGGCCTTTAAATGATCACATGGTGACATAGTCTCACCAAATTTTGGCCTCTTTTTCTTGGTGTGGTCTCTATTGGTAGGCATGGCGAAGAGATCAAAGTTCATAGTTGAGATATTGATAGAGGCATTGGTGAGCTTGGGGCTTGATACCCCCATCCAATTGGACTACAAATTTTTGAAGACTACCTTCAAGGCAATTAGCAATCAATGGCTGAAAAGGATTATGCTCAAGATCGACCCTATTTCAGTGGTGGTGGTCAGAATGATATTGGGCAAGGGGCATTTGGTGAATTGGGAGACATTTTGGGTTAACAACCACATTGTCTCTAGGTTCCTAGCTTCAATGTTGGATGTGAGAACACTAAAAGAATAAGTGAAGGAAATATTTTGTAAGCTCTTCAAGAAAGAGCTCTTAGGTGCTCTAGATGAAATTCTACAAACGACACTCCTGGGACGTGGCGTGCCTCGGCCATGTGATCTTCCTCTGGTCAAGGTTCCTAGTGAGGTTATTAAGGTTTATCCGTTGCTTTTGGAACTAAAAGGAATGGCTTTAGTGAGGCATCGACAAATTGTGACATATGGCAGTAAGTTTCCTCAAGAAGTTGTTGATATTGGAGCCTATAAATGACTTCGACTGGTCCCTAAATTTTATCAATTTGCAAAATGGAATGGTTTCTAGGTAGGATGGTAGGAAGGCCTTAGGTTTCCAGGTTAAAGGTTATAGCTATGGTAGTTTGGTTTTTTTCATAATTAACATGATGAAACTTTGGATGGTTCTAGCTGGAAATCAATTTTTGGGGTTTCTAGATAACCCGATGTCAACTGTAAACCATATGTGGGCCAGTTAAGTTGTTCTTTTTTGTCAATCGATTGGGGTTTGGGTGTGGTTGATGTTTATCAATAGGAGGGTCTGGTATTGTTCCTCCATAGTTCCTGCTCAGGCTTGTATTAAACTTTTAATATTAATAGAATCTTACCTTATGCATCACAAAAAAACACATAAATATCAAATATATGATTTTATAATATAATAATTTTCAAAATATATTTTTTAATTTACATTTTAATAAATATTATATACTAATAAATCTAAATATATTATATATTATATTTATAAAATAAGCAAAATTGAATAATAAGTATATAAATATTAAGTGCTAGACATCGACTATCTGTCACATCAAGCAATCATTAGAACCAAAAGGATTTGATGTCAATAATCCATTTTAAAGGTCGCAACTTCATGGCTTAGATATGCAAATCTATAAGGATGGAGTATCGATGAATTCACATTGCATGAATTGGTCAGAGCCTTCATGATCTCCAATGGTGCTTTGTACTAGTTTGTACATGGTGTCTTGGAAGGATGATCATTCCAATACGAGGAGGATTATATGAAGCAAGTGAATGATTATGTTTAAAAGATAATGTGTCTTTCAATGTATGCAGGTGGAGTTTTGTACAAAGCAGCTCGTGTTAAGATGAACCTTCATTAAAATTGCATGCAAAAATTTATTCTTGGGAAGGTGATTTTTGAGTTGGGCAAGGATGAAGTGACATCCATTTGTTGTGTCATATACCTTGCGTGTGTGAAGATTTTATTAAATAACATTATTGCTATGTCTCATCTCAAAACAAATTTGTAGAGGTTGTGGTCTTCAATGACATTGTCTATGCACCGAGCGTCTTCTTCTATGGAGGGAGAAACATTGAGGTATAATTACCAGGCTTGTTGTGGGTGTAGAAGACCTATCCTAGAGTACTTTCCCAAAAATTATAGGGTTTTCTTACCAGTTCTTGAATGGGAGCTACCTTTCTTAGACTCATTAGGGGACGTAGAGCTGGGTCAAATATTCAAGTAGCATTGTTACTAGTTTAGCAAGAGTGTGAAATGAGTGTTGGGTGACGAGATCTTTTACCCAAAAGTGAGGAGAATTATCTTTCCCTTACATGTAGTTTCAATCTTTTTGTCCAATGTGTTGATATCTTGCAATCTCTCCTAGTGTTGCATATTATTGCTCGTAAGATGGTTGTTGGCCTTCTACAATAATTTAACAACTAAGCCCTTAAATCTTTGATTCAAAGATTAGACATCTAATCTGAATAACTATCTTGATCATCATGAAGGTGCATTTAACTTGTCAACCCAGGGACATAGACTTGAAATGGGACAACACAATATGTGCACTAGGAATCCATAGTAGCCATCTTCATTCTATAGCTAAGAAAGACATAATGTTGAAAGTAAATTGCTTGGAAAGAAATAACATAAGTGCTAAACATCAACCAACAACTATACTAAGCTGAAATGTATGAAAAAAATGAAAATATGAGCAAACAGATAGGAAACTACTCTATCTACTTTGGCTATAGGAACAGTCACAGAATGGAATTCTAGTGGTTGTAGGAACAAATAGTTTCCAGATTCTTAACTAATTACTAAACAAAAAGTAATAACTAAACTAAAGGATGGGATTCTCACCAAGTAGCCCCCCTTGGATGAGTATCCCTTAAGACAAATGTAAACTCAGATGCACGAACTTATAACTTCATTTTATTCATTGGAAAACATGAGTACAATCGAGCAACATAACTGTATTACTGAAAAACTAATAATGTGAGTACATCATCAGATTAATCAACCTTCTAAGAAGGAGCATCTGACTCTTATTTATATGAGGAAAAAACTAATAACTAAATAGCTAGCAAGGCGGTCAACTCCAACAGATTAGGAGGATGCCACTTTATGAAAAGCATAAAAAGAAGAGAAGTTATGCATGTGTGGAATCTAGTCAAGCTGGTTTTCCTTAATGCAAATCTAGCATAATAATAGCTCCTATATTTTCTCAACAAACTATTAATATCATTTAAAAGGTAGTTACAATTTTGATTTGAACTAGGAATCTCCCTCCAGTGAGAGTCTTCCCTCCTTTTACTTTTGAATGATCACCTTGCTAACCTTTATGGAAAATGACCAGCTGGTAGAGTCTTCCTCAACTTGTAGGCTCAAATTATATCTACATGACATCATTAGTATGCACAACAATTGCATATCTATAACTATCTCAAAGTAACATTCATTAATCCACATGTAAAATTAACATAGATAGTTCATATAGCATGTCAATGTCATTTAAAGGTTTCAAAAATAAGCTTATGCCCAATGTCGATGGTTTTGAGGAAATAATATAAAAAGGTCAACATCCAAGTTTCAAAGTCTATGACAAATATAGAAAATGGATAATAAACTCTCTTAAAATTGAGTCATAATCTGGACTCATCACTCCCCCCAATCTAAGGCTTTGTTGGTCCTCCAACAAAAGAAGGGTTGTTCTTTTACTTAGTTAATGCTCTAAAATTTTCAACTGCTATTTGTCCTATGTCAGTTCTTGTATTGTGTGAATTAGGCTCCCAATAGAACCCTTGTTGTCTATCCAATTTGCTCCATCTATGTCTCTTTGTAGCTATATCATACTGGTAATACCTAAAATTTGGCATAGCCCATAATAGGATAGGTGGCTAAAAAGTTAGTGGAAGCCAAAATTGTCCCTTTGACCTTCCAATCTGTACATTTCTATCAACTCTTTTGCATGCTACAACATAGTTCTATAGAGAGTGAGGCTCAACTTGTTTTAACTCATCGTTCAGACTTTTCCACCTCTGTGCCAAATATCCCTTTATAGATTGCCCTATGGTTTTCACTACTTCCTCATATTCTCTGTAAACTGATTCTCTCTTAGGCATGATCCTACTGCCATAGCTTGGTCGGTAAAGAATTATGTGGCAATCCCTAAAAATGTCCCCTAATTAGGGGGTGGGTAGTTAAACATTAACAAGATAATTGTGGATACCTTGTCCACCTGTTAGGGCTTTTGCAGACTAAAGGTGGGCTAAGAAGGCTATGGTTGGCAAGATCGTTGCCTCATCTCCACAAGAGGTTAACGGTTCCGTACGAGTCACCCTATGGGGCCGACACCTAGAGAGGCCGTCAGGATAACCATAGATGGGCATCAACACCTAGAGTTAGGCAATTAGGATAACCCATGTAGGACTGTGCGATGACACTCTCCTCTAGTTTTCCCTTGATTTTTTATTGTTGTTAAACTCTAGAAGTGGTCTTTTGATGTTATGTTCCCTTTATGTGTGCTCTTTCTTTTCATGTTTGGAGTTTAGACTTGTGTATTTGTTTGGATGTTCTTGGTCAGGGATCCTTCCTTATTTACTCCTAGCACGGGGGTGGTTGGGTGGAACTTGCTATGCAACCTGTTGGGTTCCCTGTCATGTAATTATACCATTCAGTGTAGAGTTTGCAGTTGCAGCTTGATCCTGAGTTCACATGTTACCAGATGTATCTTGTACTTCAATTATACTGTGTATTGATGTGTTACTTCCCCTTGTATTGGGAAGACTTATGATGTAACCTTGAGTAATTGCTCAATGAGATGTACCTGTAGACTGATGTAATGTATAATCACATTATGTAATTCATTCTTAAACTATAATTGTAAATATTGTTAATGTTGTGTTATATCTGAGAAAATATGTTCTTTATATTTCCAAGTACAATTTATTATGAATACATGTATGGTTTCTATATGGTTTATTCTTGTCACATTTTTTATCCTTAATAAATGTTTAAATGAAGATATGTGAATTAATGGGTTACGTTAGTAGAATTGGTAATTACTTTTATCAACTTTTTTATGGGATAGATTACGTAATGCCACCTCGTGTACCCCAAGGGACTTAGGTGTTTAACTTGTAATCATTAGATATGTTAGTTGCATTAGTAAACTTAGTGTTTATTCTCTATGTTTTCAAAAAAAAGAAAAATCATTTCTTTAGTTGTCCTTTGGGGTTTGCACGATGGGGCGTTATAGGATTTCTATATTCATCCCTGATGGATAGGGGTGTGTTGGATTCTATTTGCCTATAAGTCCTGAACTATTGTCCCCAACTAATTTAATTCTGTATCCAAAACATAATTCCCTTAATTGGAAATCCCCAACATTCAACAATGGATTTGAATCATGATCTTGGGACACAACATAATTATGCAAATAGAATTCACACAACAATTTTTTCATTTCAAGAGGAGCAATCCGATAAGCCTAGAAAAATTCAAGAGGAGTCTCAATGGAAGGATTCAAATCTAAGATAATCCTTTCTAGAATAAAAGAAAGATTCTTCTCCTTCAAATATAGAGCATATACCCTTGGAGGAGTCCTTCACTCTAATATTTGAGGTACTAAGGCTGCCATATTTTCCACCTTCTCCTTTAAAGCAACAATTGTTGCATTCTTATCTTCAATCTCTTCATCTCTCTTTTCAATTTCCTTCTTCAACCTGCATTTCTCCTCTTTCCATTCCTCTTCCCTCTATTGCATCTCTCTCCATAAGTTCATGTCTACCATGTGCATTGAGAAATTAGAGAAATTATGTATTCCTACCAAAAATTTCCTAGCACTGATGCCTGCTCTTCATATGGCTCCAGCTGTAGGGATTCGATTTGTTCAACCAATTCCGACTACAGGGGTGTTGATTGTTCTCCCAGTTTTGGTTGTAGGGGCTCATGTGCTTGATTTTGCTATAGGAACTCTTGATCTTGCTCTTCCTATAGGAGCTCCTAATTATCCTCATACTTTTGACTCACAACTTGTTTTATGATGGCAGAAAGATCTGCCAACATTATATTTGTTGCTTCCTCAAATATGTCATTTTCCTCAACATTCACCTACCCTATTGGGGATTTTTTATCCTCTTGTGATATTTATGGAAGCTTAGGGCTTCCTTCCAAAGATACACCAAAGGTTGGCCCAGTTGGTCTTATTTTTCTAGGAGGGATCTCATGTTTTTCTTCAGCTGCAGGAAGAATAGTGTCAGCCTTCCATTTTTTAGAGCTTGAAATTTCTTTTTCTGCCCTTTTCTTTTTAGCTTTTCCCTTCCTTATTTTTTCCTCTTTCTTTTATGCCCTAGTTCACATTAGGTTTCCAAGAGGAACATCATCATTAGAATCTAAAGAGGAACTTTCTGTGTCTGAATTTTTTGTCTTAGAAGAACTAATATTTATGGTTTGTTCAACTGTAGGAGGGTTCACAATAGGGCTTGTGCTAGAAGTTGAGGCTTTGGGAGTGGCTCCAACATTTCTCACTCTCCTACTAGCCCTATGAGGTTGAGGAAAAACCCTAGGTCACAAATGCTCTAGTCTAATTTGATCAATATTTAAGAAATCTTCCAAAGTCATATCAGACACATCTTGTAGAGACTTCTCTACTAATAATTTTATTAGAAAATGGTGGGAAAAAAATTATCGCTACCTTTTTGAGTTTCATCTGCCATGATTGAAAGGAGATGATATAACATGTTTGGCACACTCATTCTTCTCTCATGCATCATATGATTCAGGAGTTTGAAGTGCACAAAATGGAGGTTCAATTGGAATCCTTCACAAGTGATGTACTTTACAACATAGATAGCTATTTGCTTCCATGGCTCAAGCAAAGAGGTTCTCTTTGCACCTTGCTTGTCCATATTCAATGGAGGATCACCCGGTTCTATAAATTCATCCCTAGCTGACCTAGCATCTCTAGTAGCAAGGCAATATTCACCATCGGCAGGAAACCCTATAACTTTTGCAATCCTCTCTTTAGTAGCTATTACCTCCAAACCTTTTTACCGTGGATTTTCCTTTAGGCAATATTTGTGTTAATTCCAACACAACATCTTCATTATAGCCATTCAGCTTTAGGAAATAATCTAACCACCTGAAATTCCTAAACTTGGCCTAGGTAGGTGCATCATGTAACACAACATCATGAACCATGGGTTCATTTATGATTAACCCACCTCCCATTGTTCGGTTTTCTACAATTAAAAAATCACTTTGCGAGGTTTCTCTACTTGCAATCTTCGTCTAAAAGCCAAATTTCTCCTTCCTGCAATCATTGATGAATTACCAAAGCCAATGTCATTTGAATTTTATCTTTTTTGTAGCTTAATATTATGACAAAGACAATAAAGGAAGTAAAGGAGTAATAAATGAAAGATATTATCAAGAAAAATGGCGGCAGTTGATGTCATCTCACACATGCGAGTCGTCACCTCACTCATAATTCAAATTGGTTCAATTTAAACTTTGTTGACATGGGCCAACATGGACTGACACATGGAAATGGTATTCACACTCGCCCCCCAACCTAAATTTGAGCATGTGTCCTCACATGTGAGGTAGTGATGGCAATTTGATAGGGGAAGGGAATAATTACATGTTATGAATAACATCTATATTAACGTACAGTAATTAAATGAATGTACTAAAAGACAATTAAGATGTAAGAAATTGATGTGCACATACCTGAATTCATGGAATATTTGTCGCAAATATTATGGAGAAAGTATCAGTCACCTTTTAAGAAGTTAGTTGAGAAATTAATGAAAGTGGACTAGAATGAAGTAGAGTTATGGCGGCATGATGGAAGAGAGAGAAAGGTGGAGATGGATGGGAAGATGGGTGAATGAATGAAGAAGTGGACTCCCATAAAATTGGAAGTCTTTATTATGACAAATTACGTACCTTAGTTAGCTAGAAGAAGGGACACTAGGTCCGCTTTCTTCAGCTATAGGAAGTTTGGGTGTTTCATGTTGATTGAATTGTTGTAGGAATTCCTCCTTGGAAGTTGGCTTGTGATACAACCTGAGGCAATGACTGTTGACAAGCATCTTAAATCTGACAAGGTCAATGCTAATGAGTTGAACAACACCATTGGAGAAGACTTTAGCAACCTCATATGGTCCTAGCCACCTTTAATTATGTAAATTCATACATTATCTTGATACCTTGAGTAGTAGAGCAGTTCCCAGTCACCTGGCTGGAATTTCTTGTCCTTTATGAATTTGTCATGCCACTTTATTCTATAATTCTGCACTACCTCTATGTGATGCAAGGCTTTCTTCCTCATCTCATCCAAAGTATTCAGCTGCATGATTCTATCCCTTTGTGCCTCAGATATATTCATCCCTAAGACTAGTGTAGTCCTAAGAGTCTTATTCTCAAAGTCAGTGGGCATCATAGCTATCTTTCTATACAAAAACTCAAAAGGAGTGAAACCTGTGGTTGTCTTCTAGGTGATCCTATATGCCCAAATAGCTTTTGGTAACCTATTCTCCCAATCCTTCCTATGGATAGCCATTGTTTTGGTCAAAATGGCTTCAATTTCCCTGTTAGTCACCTCAACTTGGCCATTGGCCTAAGGGTGATAAGGATTATACTTCATATGCCTTATGTTGTACTCATTGACCAGTGTTGTAACAAGGGTTGAGGTGAATTGAGCCCCTTGATTAGTCACTGTCTCCCTTGGGACTCCATAACGAGTGAAAATTTCCTCATAAAGAAATTATGCAACCTTATTATCTCTTGCATGCTTCATGGCTTTAACTTCTACCCACTTGGTTACATAATCATTGCATACCAAGATATATGATTTACCATTTGATGGAGGATCAATGGGTCCTACAAAATCCAATCCCCACTTATCAAATGGAGTGATTACTACCTAGGGGTAAAGTGACATCTAATCACATTTGGTTGGTTGGCCCATCCTTTGGCATCTGTCACATTTCCTTGTATATCTCCCTGCATCCTTGTGGAGTGTGGGCCAGTAATATCCTATGTTAAAATTTTCAATTGTTGTCCTCTTGGCTGCAAAATTCCCTCCATAAGGTTCATTGTGACATGCATGCAATTTATCAAATTTCTCATCTTCCCTCACACATCTCCTCATGACATGTTATGGTCCAGTGTACAACAAGCATCCTACAATCCATGCGAAAGGAAAAGTTTTCTCAATGAGCACCCTTCTCTCTGTTGGAGAGAAGTGAGGAGGAACTCTCCCTATGACCAGATAATTAGCTATGTTAGCATACCAAGGTGTATGCACATTGATGGAAAATAAGTGTTCGACAAGGAAAATCATCAATGACTTGATTGTCCTCTGATCTAGTCAGCCTTGAAAGTAAGTCTGCAACAACATTGGCCTTCCTTGGTTTATCCACAATGGTTATGTCAAACTCCTACATCAACAATAACCTTCTTGCTAGCCTATCTGAGATCAGAAGTTTATTCATGAGGTATCTAATAGTTGTATGATCAGCGTGCACTTAGATTTGATAGCCTATTATGTAGTGCCTAAATTTTTTAAGGGCATATATTATTGCCAGCATTTCCTTTTCTGTCACTATATAATTAAATTCAGCTCCCTGCAAGTTTTTTCTGACAAAATAAATAGCATTTTCAATAGCTCCCTCTTTCTTTCCTAAGACTACTCCTATAACATAGTCTGATGCATATGTATGACTGTGAAAAGGAAGCTCCAAATTAGGACCTTTGAATACAGGAGCATGAGTTAAAGCTTCTTTCAAGTCAGAGAATGCCTTGTCATAGTCTTCTATCCATTGGAAATCAACATCTTTAGTTAGGAGATTGTACAATGGTGCTTCCATTTTGTTGAATTCTTTGATGAAATTCCTATAGTAACCTGCATGTCCCAAGAGACCCCTAACATTTTTTTGTTTTGTAGGTATAGGCAGGTTTGTGATCACCTCAATCTTGGCAGGGTCTACTTGAATTCCTTGGTGAGAGATGTAGTGGCCAAGGACTACACCTTCTTGCATCATCATGAAGCACTTTTCACTATTCAAAGATAGATTGTGGACCTCACATCTCTGTAGGACTCTCCTGGGATTTTCCAATGCTTTATTAAAATCAACACCATAGTAGTAAAGTCATCCATATAAATTTCCATGCAATCATGAGAGATGTCTGAAAATATGCTAATGACTACCCTTTGAAAAGTTGTAGGTGCATTGCATAAGCCAAATGGAAGTACTGGGTAGGAATAGGTCCCCCATGGATAGGTAAAGGTGGTCTTCTCCTAGTCCTTAGGTGCAATTTGGATCTGGTTATAGCCATTGAATCCATCTAGAAAAGAAAAGTATTGCTTTCCTACAAGTGAATCTAGAACTTGATCTATGAAAGGAAGGGGAAAACGGTCCTTTTTGGTGGCAGCATTGAGTTCCCTATAATCAACACAAACTCGTAACTTCCCTCCCTTTTTGGGAACAATCACCAATGGGGACACCCACTAGCTATCTGAAATGGGATAGATAAATCCTACATCTAGCAATTTATGTAGTTCCCCTTTTATAATTTCTCTTAATGCAGGGTTAACTCTTCTTTGTGGTTGCCTCATTGGTGTATAATCATCTCTGATGTATATCCTATGAGTGCAGATCTTAGGGTCCAATCCCTCCATATCATGGTAGTCCCATGCGAATGCATGCTGGTGGGTCCTCAACAGATTTGTCAAAGCCCGTTGTTGTTCTACAATTAGTTTGTTGTTGATATTTAGATATTTTCTTTCTGACACTTGCACTTGTGTGGTTAACTCTATCATAGTTGTTTCACTAATGCTTGGTACGTTGAGTTCATGTGGAAAAAATGTATTAGACATACCTTTTTTTGTAGGAAGTTTGGCTACAGGAAGAGCGGGCAGAAGGGTCTTCACTAAACCAACAAAACCAGATGCATGAGAGGATGATGCTTCCTCTACTTCACAATGGTTCTGAATTATGTTAGACAATATTTCATCTTCTTCCTGAAGCTAGATGAAATAACTTCTACCTAACATTATAAGTTGTGCTATAGAATTAAATTCCTTGGCCTCTTCACCAACATGTGGCCATATGGGCTTATCCACATCTTGGGATGGTTGAGCAGGAGGATAGAGAACAAGCTTTTTGGTGCTCTTCCCATCAGAAATGGTCATGTCTCCTGACCAACATCCAATATAGGCATCTATTGTTGCTAACCATGGCCTACCTAGAATAATGGGATACCCACCTAGTGTAGCTTTAGGAGAAAGAATCATGAAATTTTCTGAGTACTCCCAAGAGTCTAGAGTTACCACAAGATCCTCTACTATACCATCAGGTTTAATAATGGAGCTATCATCAAGATGCAAGACAGTAGGAGTAGATCTCATGCATGCAACATTTAGTTGTTGCAGGATATCCTTGGTCATTACATTTATTGTTTCTTCCAAATCAATTAGAGCATTCTTTATTTGGATCTTGTTTATAACAACTCCTACCACAGGCTACCTAGCTCATTGTATTTGGGGACAGTCACTTTCCCAAGCATGATGTCATCTAGTCTGTCCCACCACATGAACCGTAGTGGGGTCTTTCTTTTTCCTACCTGGCTTCTTGAAGCATGCTTCCTTAATCACTTTGCCATTAATGGAGACATCTTTGATGGCCTGAGATAGAGGTATCTTGACACATATATGCCTCAACTGATCTAAAATGTCAAAGGTTGTTTCCTCCTCTTCTTTTTGCTTAGCAACTTCCAATCTCTAAAGAAATGGTGGTTCTTGTTCAGTCTGCTAAATTGGGACTGGTTCAGGATTTTTAGGTACACTTGGTTGAATGGGGACATTTAGAGGCTCCTCCTCCTCTTCCACAAGAAGCTTAGTAATAATGGGTGTGGAAGGGGATAGAAAATTAGTTCTTGAATGCAAGTGGATGTCACTTACACTCACAACATATGTAGGGAATTGATTTGGATCAACAAAGTATACATGTTGCTGCTATTGTGGTTTATTATTTGGGTTAGGTGTGGGATGAGCTGGTAGCTGAGTAGGTCTAGGTGTAGTTGAACTTGAACTAGTAGGAGGAGGCATTATAGCAGGTTGTTGGGGCTGAGAAGGTGGTTGCATGTAATTGGTTGTCTGGTTTGACCATTGTTGTCCTCCTCTCCATTGAGATGTGTGTTGCCATTTTCTTAGAGGTGGCTACCAATTCCCTTGAGGTTGCTACCATTGCGGTGGATATTTTTGGTGATTAGGCTAGGTATTTGGAGGGTTACTCCAAGGATATGGTGGATATCCTCCATAATTTGATGGATATGGGGGTTGCCATTGGTTACCAGATGAATAAGAATTGAAATATGGCCCAACAAAAGATAGTGGATCTGGTGGCATACCTTGTCTTGGAGACCATGACCTCCTTTGTGCAATGTAGTAAACTTGATCATATTCACCCTAGATTGGCTTGAACATAGGTGGGATCTCCTTACTATCAATATTAACTACCATCTTGCATCTGTAGTCATTCTTCTTATGCCTGCAATGGGGGAAATATTCTGCCAACATTGCCTTTGCCTCCTCGTATTTCTTTTTTGCTTGAAGTGTATCCAACTGAGTAGCTAGATTGTTTATGATGTCCTGTTTGAGATCTAACAACAAGTGAGTAATCTCCATCCTTGAGGCTCCACTAGTAGATGACTTACCCATAGAGGATTGGTAAGCTCTCCCTTTCTTTGAAGCTTCCCTAGAATAGTTCTAACATATCTTTTTGATATCCTCTCAAGGAACTTGGGTGATATCTCCTCCTCCCATCAGGTCCAAGGCATCAGTGCAACTCTTATTAATCCCTCTCAAGAAGAGGAAATTTTGGGACTCTTCATTGAGTGTATGATGTGGAGATTTCTACAGGAAAAAAAGAAACCTTGAAATGTAATCCTCCAAACTCTCATCTTCCTTTTGTTGCATCCTAAAAATGTCATCTCCTCTCATGTCAATGCCCCTACAATATTCCTTATACTTCTCAAGGAAATTTTTCTTCATGTCCTCCCAAGTTTCCACAGTATTTCTTCCTAGGCTCATAAACCATCTCAATGTGACCTCTTTCAAGGTGGTAGAAAACAACTTAAACCTATGACCATCAGTGGTATAGTCATAACTTCTGTAGAGGCTATCAAACTCAAACAAGAAGGTATTAGGATCCTCTATGACAAGTCCATAGAACTTAGGAAGGACTGAAGTAGGGATACTTTTTAGGTTGTTAACTTCATTCTGACGAGCAATGGGGAATGTAAAAGATCATTGGTTAGGTTTGTTTCTATTTCTATTCTCATCACCCATGCCTACTTGATGGAGTTCCAAAGCAAAGGGATTCTCAATCTGATTTTGATCTTCAGAGGAAGTGTCTCAACCAGACAGATGGGTAAATGCATCAACAAAAGGGTATGCTTCTTCTTCTTAGTCTCTTGGTAGATTTGGAAGCTCAACTAGCTGAAATGGATCAGGATCATTAGGAAGGAATCTCCCATAAGCATATCTTCTCCTTCCTCTATGCATACAGTATCAACTCAACATCAGCCAACTCACACAAATAATTGGTAAAAGAATAGGGGGGTCATTACTTCCTAAATGAGGGGTATACTAAGAAAAAACTTCCAGAAATACTACATCAAGAAAAAATATCAATGACTACAAAGAACTCCCTAGTTTGACACCATTCCCGACAACGACGCTAAAAACGTTGGCCTTCTACAATGATTAAACAACTAATCCCTTTAAGTTTTGATTCAGTTATTGGACATCTAATCCGAATACCTATCTCGATCATCATGAAGGTGCATTTAACTTATCAACCCAGGGACATAGACTTGAAATGGGACAACATAGTATGTGCACTAGGAATCCATAGTAGCCATCTTCATTCTATGGCTAAGAAACACATAATGCTAAAAGAAAATTGCTTGGAAAGAAATAAAATAAGTGTTGAACATCAACTAATAACTATACTAAGCTGAAATGCATGACAAAAATGAAAATCTGACCAAATAGACATGAAACTACTATGTCTGGTTTGGCTATAGGAACAGTCACAGAATGGAATTCTAGTGGCTGGGAGAACAGACATTTGCTAGATTCTTAACTAATTACTGAACATAAAGTAATAACTAAACTAAAGGATGGAATGCTCACCAAGTGGGCCCCCTTGGATGAGTATCCCTTAAGACAAATGTAAACTCAGATGCACAAACTTATAACTTCATTTTATCCATTCGAAAACATGAGTACAATCGAGCAGCATAACTATATTACTGAAAAACTAATAATGTGAGTACATCATCAGATTAATCAACCTTCTGAGAAGGAGCATCTGAATCTTATTTATAGGAGGAAAAAACTACTAACTAACTACCTAGCAAGGCGGTCAAATCCAACATATTAGGAGGACACCACTTTAGGGAAAGCATAAAAAGTGGAGATGAGGTTATGCATGCATGGAATCTGGTCAAGCCAGTTTTCCTTAATGCACATCTAGCATAATAATAGCTCTTATATTCACTCAACAAACTATTAATATAATTTACAAACCAGTTACAATTTTGATTTGAACTAGGAATCTCCCTCCAGTGAGAGTCTTCCCTCCTTTTACTTTTGAATGATCACCTTGTTGAACTTTATGGTGAATGACTAGCTAACAGAGTCTTCCTCAACTTTGTAGGCTCAAATTATATCTGCATGACATCATTAGTACGCACAAAAATTGCATATATATAAATATCTCAAAGTAACATTCATTAATTCACATGTAAAATTAGCATAGATAGTTCATATAGCATGTCAATGTCATTTAAAGGTTACAAAAATAATCTTATGCCCAATGTCCATGGTTTTGAGGAAATAAAATGAAAAGTTCAGCATCCAAGTTTTAAATTTTATGACAACTATAGAAAATGGATAATAAAATCTATCAAGATTGAGTCATAAAATGGACTCATCAGTGGTGAAGGAAGTCTTTTTGCTTGATAATATACTTTTAAGGGTTGTGCAAGGTTATGAATTGTGGAAGGGCCAAGGCCGAATCAGAGGCCTCTTTCCACGCCATTTTTTGTTGAATGGTGTAGCATATATCTCCCTCTTGGATGCAATGAAGAACACTCTAGAAATGCAGAGGTTCATATATTTGCTACAATTGTTGGAAAATCACATTGGGGTAATAGGAAAAGGTATGTCAAACATGATAAAGAGAAAGTTGAATGTGATTGCTCGACTGGTTCTAGTGGTGGGTAACATTCTTAATGCTCTAGTCAATCATGGTCTTCATCTAAGGCTTAACCAAGATAATGCAAGCTCTTCTTATCAACCTCACCCTAGAGGTATTCCAAATTTGAATGTTTTTCCACCAGTGTTAGATAACATGCAAGATTTTCATGAGCAATAAGGAGAAAATGAAGTCAACTTTGATGGTATGGAGGAATAGAATAATGATCTGTTAATCATACTTGGGTATAATAGACTGTAAGGGTATGTATGGCATATACAATATTATGCAAGGGCTTAGAATTTTGCAGTATGTAAGGGTTTAGAATTTTGCAGGGATATCCACTTTGAATTACAATTTGTAAGTGCAATTTCTATTCTTTTAGGCCAAGCAGGTAAATGGGGTTTTTTGCACAAAATATATCTTGTAATATCTCTTTGTTAGGAGTTTCTTTGCAAGATAGAATTTTGCATCATCAGGCTGATAATATCCTCAAGACTGATATTTTGTAATCCTTTATTTCTATATTAAAATATATATAGGATCTTGCCTTTCACCAAAAAGAAATTATATAAATATTAAACATATATAATTAAATAATAAATATACATAAATACTAAATATATAATTTTACAATACAATAGTTTATTAAAATATATTAAATAATTTACGTTATATTAAATACTATATAATAAGAAACATAAATGTTTGTATTATTTTATATAAAATAAATATAATTGCATAATAAATGTATACGTCTAAAAATGGTCATGATTAAGCTTGTTAATTCTCCTAAGGTCATCTACATATAAATAAATTTAATTATTTATTTATATTGTTCATTTTCTAATTCTTCTACATTAATTAAATATGAATTATTTAATTAATTCTCCTAAGGTCATCTACATATAAATAAATTTAATTATGTATTTATATTGTTCATTTTCTAATTCTTCTACCTTAATTAAATAAATAATTTTATTTAATTATTGACATTTCCCATATTCTTCTTAATTAAATTAAATAAATACGATTATTTATTTTAATTATCATATCATTTCAAAGTTTGAATATTCGAATATTCAAATAATGGAATATTCTCTTCATCCCATAATCAAATTAAATATTAAATATTTAATTTAATATTTTCCTCTCACTCTAAATTCATTTCTAAAACATAATTAAATACAATTTATTTAATTATGCGAATTTCTATATCCGTCTTCACTTCTAAATTAAATAAATTTATTTTATTTAATTCTAACTAATTCTAACTCATTCTTCGAAATGACAATTTCCCTTCGGATCTCAATGACAACAATCGAAGAAAAAGGGAAACCTTCTATCTCCCTCATCCACTTTCAAAAATCTTCCACCGTCCATTCGAACAAGCTTAATCTGGGTCGTTAATCAAATCAGCCAATCGAATATGTTCTAAGACTCTATAAAAGCCAATACAAATCCAAGCTTTGGTTACCTACGCATACATACGAAAACGCACAAATGTACATGCAATCAGCTTATGCAATCACAGCCTTTTAGCATCACAGCCATACTTTCATTTTAGCATAGTGTGCATTTTAAAAAAAAAATTTCTTTAGCTGTTCATTTTGTTGAGCTTGATCTACTGATCTGAGAGCCATTGGAAACAACAAAACGCTGGAGTTAGAGAGAGATAGGACGATTTCGGGGAAGCTGCAATCACAGTTTGCTTATTCTGTTTTCCTTTTCATTTTTTTGATTTAATGTCTTATTGATATGTGTTTGAATTTCATTTAAATTGATACATTTTTCACTCACACATAAAATCAGAAAAAGTCCTAAAAAAAACCAAAAAAATTAGAAAAAGTCCTAAAAAATCCAAAAAAAAAAGTCCTAAAAAAAAAAAAAAAAAAAAAAAAAAAGTCCTTAAAAATCCAAAAAAAAAGAAAAGTCCTAAAAAATCCAAAAAAAAAAAAGTCCTAAAAAATCCAAAAAAAGAAAAGTCAAAAATCCAAAAAATCAAAAGTCCTTAAAAATCCAAAAAATAAAAGTCCTGAAAAATCCAAAAAATCGAAAAAGTCCAAAAAAAAAAAAAATGTCCTAAAAAATGGTTATCCTGGTGAAAACCTGGCAAACAGGCATCTCGGTAGCAAGTTAAAAAAAATAAAAAATAAAAAATAAAAAAAAATGCAATAAAAACAAATAGTGAAAATCTGGCAAACAGACGCTATTTGTAGTTTTCCATCTATTAGTTCATGTTCTGCACTTAACTTGTCAGCCTTCATTTTCATCATCTTAAGGCCACACCAGCACCATGCTATCATCATTTACTTCGAGTGATAACGTCTTACCATGGCTTGATTATTGTACATATTCATTTCAACAAATTATGTCAATACCAAGGGTAAACATGGGCATACTGGGGGCAATCAACTTTCAAATTCTACCAAAACAGTGAGACAATGACATTGAAGCCAATCATACAAAAACAAAACAACCAAATCAAACCAAAACATCCAATCATTGATCCATATCACACTAGCTTTCAGTTGCGTACCTTATCATGACTCATATCTGGATGATCTATAATCTGAATAATGTTTGGAATAACAGTATTTCATTTTTGAACAATGGTTGATTACTTTTCGATATCATTTCTCTGGAGCACACTCGATGATGTACTAAACTAGAGTGGCAAGGAAAGAGAATGATTTTTCTTTGTCTGATGTCTAGAGGTTAATCATTTATCTATTGCAAATATGTTGCGAGACGTGATGATTTATCATTGATGACAGTTCCAAATTTGCATCAAATGGTGGTTAGTCTTTGTCTGTTCATACAAGAAATGCTCAGGTCATCTCGGTTCAATTATACCTAGATGTTTGTGTTCACTTGCTATATCAAAAATCATGAAAGTTGTACTTAGGTCATCATTGGTGCTAATTTCCCCTCTAATGCTTGTACACACTTCCAACATTTTAAAAGTGCTCTATGATGATTCCAGCAAATATACCAACAAGCTCAACAAAAGGTTTGCTTCATTAAGTTGCATTTCATACTAGATCATTGTACATGTCTGCATAGTAGATTTGCATCAGAGTTTTGAAAGGATAATAATCACATCATGGCCATGTCTCTTTGGACTATTTGTGGAGGATATTTGAACATTTGTTTCATATCCATCATCATTCCATTTGCATTTCATTTTCATTTACCATTTCATATCCATCATCATTCCATTTGTGTTTCATTTTACTTATCATTTTTTTTCATTTATCATTCCATATCATTTATCATTTTCATTTCATATCATTATCCATTCGTTAAAAGTGCAAATGATTTGTCTCTTTCTCTTTTTTTACCTTTTAAAGGTCAAACAAGGGTAAGTTGGCTGCCTTTTGACTTTATTTTCAAACATGGGACATTTCTTTATCGAGAGCTAAATCACTCTATCCCTCATCCATGATTTACCTCCCAAGAGGGCATCATCAGCAAAATCATTGAGAGCATATCAGGGGCAAATTTATTTTTTTCTTTGAAGCAATGTGTTTCACACATCACTTCAAAGAGGGGCAAAATGTATACGTCTAAAAATGGTCATGATTAAGCTTGTTAATTCTCCTAAAGTCATCTACATATAAATAAATTTAATTATTTATTTATATTGTTCATTTTCTAATTCTTCTACATTAATTAAATATGAATTATTTAATTAATTCTCCTAAGGTCATCTACATATAAATAAATTTAATTATTTATTTATATTGTTCATTTTCTAATTCTTCTACCTTAATTAAATAAATAATTTTATTTAATTATTGACATTTCCCACATTCTTCTTAATTAAATTAAATAAATACGATTATTTATTTTAATTATCATATCATTTCAAAGTTTGAATATTCGAATATTCAAATAATGGAATATTCTCTTTATCCCATAATCAAATTAAATATTAAATATTTAATTTAATATTTTCCTCTCACTCTAAATTCATTTGTAAAACATAATTAAATACAATTTATTTAATTATGTGAATTTCTATATCCGTCTTCACTTTTAAATTAAATAAATTTATTTTATTTAATTCTAACTAATTCTAACTCATTCTTCGAAATGACAATTTCCCTTCGGATCTCAATGACGACAATCGAAGAAAAAGGGAAACCTTTTATCTCCCTCATCCACTTTCGAAAATCTTCCACCGTCCATTCGAACAAGCTTAATCCGGGCCATTAATCAAATCAGCCAATCGAATCCGTTCTAAAACTCTATAAAAGCCGATACAAATCCAAGCTTTGGTTACCTATGCATACATACGAAAACACACGAACGTACATGCAATCGGCTTATGCAATCATAGCCTTTTAGCATCAGAGCCATGCTTTCATTTTAGCATAGCCTTGCATTTAGCATAGTGTGCATTTTTTAAAAAAAATCTCATTCTTTAGTTGTTCATTTTGTTGAGCTTGATCTGTTGATCTAAGAGCCATTGGAAACAACAAAACGCTGGAGTTAGAGAGAGATAGGACGATTTCGGGGAAGCTGCAATCACAGTTTGCTTATTTTGTTTTCCTTTTCAGTTTTTCTGATTTAATGTCTTATTGATATGTGTTTGAATCTCATTTAGATTGATACATTTTTCACTCACACAATAAGTATATAAATATTCTACTATAAATAGACTAAATACATGATATATTTAATTTGAATATTTAATTTTATAATATAATATTCTAATAAAAATATATAAACACAATATTTTACTTTGTTTTAGTTTTTAATTTAGATTAAAATTTGAAATTATTTTAATTATTTATCTATTTTCTAAAATTACAATAGTAAGTAAAAGCTATTAGAAGTAGTACAATTTTTATTTATATTTATTTAATAAAAAAACTAATTACTGTATGAATTTTGAGTTGGTTTCCCATTCCTCTCTCCTCTGTCCATGTTTGAATAGCCTGCGCGCATGGTGGAGTCTGCCCTGGGGGTACCCCACAGTCCCCCTCTACCCCCTTGATCTGAGCCTCGTATTGTCTCATGTGGACTCGTGTCCCTCGGGAGACACTCCTGGAGGGTCTAGTCATTTGGTTGCGGATCTTTTGATGCCACCCGTGTCTTCGGACGAAGTGCAGATAGTTGTGATTCTTCCTGGAACTAAAGGGTGGAAGGATATTCTAACAAATGGTAAATAGAGCTCAAACCCTCCTCCTCCTCAAGAGGAAGAAGTTATTGTGTCAAGAACGGATTTTTCTATCTCTGATACGATCAGCGATAGGATTCTCTCCTCCATGGAGAACGTAGTTGTGGGTCGTTTTCTCTCATTTCGCCCCACTGTTGATATGGTTCAAAGATGGGATGCTACTAAATGGTGCCTCAAGGGAAGTGTGTACTTTTGCGCTATGTCGGGTGGTCTCTTCCTTTTCAAGTTCACGGCCTCAGAAAATCTAGTTTCGGTCCTTTCTTTTGGACCTTGGGTTTATGGAAAACACTATTTGGCTTTATGTCACTCGAAGTCAGGGTTTGACACTGCTGTGGGTCTTAATAAGTTGGCTCCAGGTTGGATACACCTACTCGACTTACCTTTAGAATATTGGGATGAATCAATCTTCAAAAGCATTGGTGATTCCTTGGGACACTTTATTACTTGTGACTCCATGACTAGATTGAAGTCCAGGTTAGTGTTTTTCCACTTTTATGTGAACATTAGTGTGAATAAGACACTCCCTAACTCTGTTAAGCTTTTCTCTAAGTTTGGTACCTGGGTCCAACTGGTGTGATATGAAAATGTTGTGGTATACTATCAGAAGTGTGTCAAACCTAGGCACCTTATTTCTGATTGTAAGTCTTCCTTCAACAAGGAGCCTAACTCGGGAGATTATGTTGCTCCTGCTAACTCTCCTCCTAAAATTGATGACCTGATTAGTGGTGATCTGGAAAAACCTACATCGCCAGACTTGTCTAAACTCCCAAAATCTGGTGTTCCTATTTCTGGGTTAGATTCTAGTGTAGATCCAATGTCAGGTCTTTCTATTCTTTCCCTGACTGAGAATTTGGCATGTGATAAGATGTTGGAGATAGCAAATCCATCCTCTAGCCTAGCTCTTGGGGTGATGAGCTTGCTAGTGGTGCCTAGTTGGAGGTGGCTTCAGTGGGGAATAGTGACAATATTGGGGAAGAGTGTGAAATCTGGGAGGATATGGGTAATGGAGATGTGACAGCTTTCAAATCTGAGGATTCGAATCTGGAGAACGTTACTAGTGAGGATAACTGGATAACCCCAAAGAAAAGAGGAAGGAAGAAAAAGGTGGATGTGGGTAGTGAGTCCAAGCCTGGAAGGACAAGCCAAAGATTTACAAGATTAAGAGAAACCACAAATGAGATTTCCATGGGTAAACAAAGGACATTAGACATGTCCTCCAAGAAAGGTCATAAATGAATTTCATGTCATGGAATGTACGAGGGCTGAACAGCTCCCATAAGCAACTTGCTTTAAAAAACTATCTTAGAACATAAGATAGATGTTTTACTGTTACAAGAAACCAAGATGAAAAAAGATAATTTTTGCTAATCTTGCTATGTACTTATGGCCAGGGGCCACTTACTATTATAGTGATGCCAAAGGGGCTTCAGGGGGTCTTGTTGTGCTTTGGAACCCTTCTAGATTTAATGGCTATGAACTATTCTGCTTCAGAGCAGTGTTGGTGTTTCTTTTACCTACCCGAGTGGGTCCTGGTCGCTTATCAATGTTTATGCACCCAACCAGAGGAATGCTAGATATGCTCTATGGTAGGCTATTTCTAAATGGATTAAAAACAATAGTGGTCATTGGTGGCTAATGGCTTGGGATTTCAACTCCCCCTTATTTCCCTCAAAGAAAAGCGGTGGTCTGGTAGATTATTCTAATAGCATGGAAGATTTGGAAAACTTTCTGAGTTCTATTGGCCTGATTGACATAGACTTATCGGGCCAATATTTTACCTGGACCAACAGACATATGGGAGAGGATTTAATTCAAGTTATATTGGATAGATTCCTTTGTTCTAGTAGCTAGATTGGCCTGCATAGTGCCACTCTTCGGGCTCTGCCTAGGACGATTTCTGATCATAATCCATTGTTGTTGACCTCATGTGATTAGTCTGCTATCAGACCTATCCCTTTCAGGTTTGAAATAATGTGGAATTCCCACCTTGATTTCAAAAAAAAAAAATCAATGGTGGAATATTCCTATCCGTGGTTCTCCCATGTTCAAAATGTTTTTTAAACTCAAACACATTAAATGTATGGTGAAAGGCTAGAACAAAAGGGTTTTTGGGGATGCTTTCCAGGAGAAAAAAATTGTTGGGGATAAATTAAAATTGGTTCAAAATAAATGAAGGATGAAGATTTCAGTCTTCCTACTTGCAACCAAGAGAAGGAGAACTTAAGGGAGTGGGAACAAATTCTAAAGAAAGAGGATATTTTCTAGAAGTAGAAATCTAGGGTCCAATGGCTAAAAGAAGGTGATAGGAACACCTCTTTCTTTCATATTTCTACTATTAAAAATAAGAAAAGGAATCAAATAACCAAGTTACACAATGCTCAGTAAAAGGTTGCCAATTTTCCCTCCCTAATCATTTTAGCGGTTGTGGATTACTTTCAGAAGGCTTATGCGGCTCATGTTGAGGCTCTTAACCCGACTCTTGATAGGCTACTGCTTGACCCGCTTCTGACTATTATATCACAAATTGATAATCTTGGGATACTCAGTGTTGTCACTCCTAAGGAGGTAAAGTTTTCTACTTTCATCGTGGGGGCCTTCAAAGATCCAAGCCCTGATGATTTCCCTTCGGCCTTCTTTTAGACCTTCTGAGAGATTGTTGGTGAGGACCTTGTCCTAGTTGCTCATGTTTTCTTCAAATATGGTAAGATTCTTAAGCAACTAAATCGCACCTTCATAGCTTTAATTCCCAAGGTTGTTAATCCTCAATCTATGGTTTAATTTTACCCCATCAGTCTATGCAATACTTTTTATAAAATCCTCTCTAAAGATTTGGTGAACCGCATCAAACCACTCCTTGATAAAATAATCAGCCCAACTCAAAAAGGGTTTGTGCCTAGTTGTCATATCCTCAATCCTACCATAACCACACGTGAATTACTCCACTCCATGGATAGATGCAACTATGCTAGTATGGCCCTTAAATTAGACATTTCTAAGGTCTATGATAAGGTGATCTGGAATTTTGTCCCTAAATTCCTAGGTAAGTTTGGGTTTAACCAATATGTGATCAATCTTATAATGGAATGTGTTACTATGGTTAAGTACAATATTCTGGTAAATGGGTCTCCCTTTGGGTTTTTTCCTACTGGGAGAGGTATCAGACATGAAGACCCCCTTTCACCCTATCTATTTATAATGGTGGTGGATGTCCTAAGAAGGAATTTCTCTAATATGCTATCAGAAGGGTCCATAAAGGGAATTAAGATTGCCTCTTCCTTAGAGTCAACTATGATCCCACAATTTGTGGATGATGCCTTTCTTTTTGGGAAAGCCTTTGTGATTGAAGCCAAGAAATGGTCTCAACAACTATGTTGCTTGTTTTGGGAAATGCATTAACTATATTAAAAGCATGATTTACTTCTTTAACAACACTCCTAGCCTGCAAACTCAGGTGATTGTTGTCCTAGATTTTTTGAGTGATTCTCTTCCTTTGATTTTATCTTGGGTTACCCCTTACTATCAAGGAAGTCACTCCTAATTTTTGGAATTCTATATTGGAAAGGATCCAAAGGAAACTAGCTGGGTGGAAAGGCTCCTTACTTAGTCATGTTGGTAAATTACAGCTCCTGTCTGTTGTTCTTCAAGGTATCCCTGTCTATATTCTATCCATTTTCAAGATGCCTAGATATATTGTTGAGAAATTTTGAGAAAATTCAAGGGACTTTCCTCTAGTTGAGGACAAAGGAAAAAGATAAGTTTTCTTTGGTTAAATGGGAGAAGGTTTGCTAACCTAAAAGTTGTGGAGGGCTTGGGATTAGGACTATTTCCAATACCAATAAAGCTTTAATGGCTAAAGTGGGTTGGGACCATCTGAGGGATAGGAAGGATTGGTGTAAGATCATGAATGTTAAGTACCTCATAACAAACCTTTGATTGACTACCTATCGAAGGCTCACCCTTCGGGGTCCTTGGTTTGGAGGTGTATATGCATTATGCGGGATCTTCTAAGAAATGGGATCAAAAGGAAGATTGGTAATGGTAATAAAATCAGATTCTGGGAGGACACTTGGTTACTTGACACTCCCCTGGAAAACTCTGAATTCAGGAATCTTATGAGATTGGCTCAACAATTCTTTGGTATTTATATTAGTGATTACCTCCTAGGGCCTCTAGGTGTTAGAAAATGGAATGACTTAGGCCTTTGCTGCCCATTTTCCCTTGATCTGTACCTCCTTGCCAAGACCTTGCAAGAATTTATCTCCCTCACCAGGCTTCCTGCATCTTGCAAGGGGGATGAATTCTTTTGGACTCATGATAAACATGGTGATCTTTCAATTAAATCATCTTACAATTTGCTAACGGACCAAGGTGTTGTCCTCGATCTATGGTAGAAGGTCTAGAATCGACACATGATCCTGAAAGTTAATTTCTTTTGGTGGACTATCTACCATAACAAGATTCTTACTTAGGAAAATCTAAGGAAAAGGGGATTCCAAATCCCCAACAGATGTTTTTTTATGCAAGTGCAATGAAGAATCGGTGGATCACCTGCTGTTACACTGCCCATTTGTTGTGGCGGTGTGGGAGCTGGCTTTAAGAAGATTGGGGATTCAATGGATTATGTGTAGGGATATCACATCCTTTATCTTGAGCTCATCTAGACCCTTTATCCACCTTTTACCTGGTGAAATTTGGAACCAGGTCCCTCCTATTATTTGCTAGTGTTTATGGAAAGAGAGAAACAATAGGATCTTCAAGAACATTGAGATGAGTCTAAAAGAGGTGTTTGGTATTGGGTCTCGACTCATTATGAAAAATATCTCACTTTTCAAAGGGAAAACCCAAGACAAAGGTCCGACTGAGGTGGAAATAAGCATGGCCAAAGCTTGGCACCAGAACTTGGATACTAACTCTTATAAAAACTCTAGATCCTTGGCTTGGAGTGTCACTATTTGGAAACCTCCTGACAGGGGATGGTATAAACTAAATTTTGATGGGGCTGCTAAAGGAAACCTAGGTGGAGCTAGTATAGGAGGTGTGATAAGGGATTATAAAGGAAATTATGTGGCTGGTTACTCTAGGGGGATTGGTGTTCATTATTCTATGATTGTGGAAACTAGAGCATTAGTGAAGGGCTTACAATTGATTGTATCCATGGGGATTAAGAACCTTCATATTGAAGGAGACTCTAAGTCTATTATTGATGTTGTTAACTTTGACATATTCTTGGGGTGGAGGACTAAAGAAATTTTTCTAGACATTAGGCTCTTTGTATCTAAGTTAAAATTCAAAGTTGCCACCCATATTTACCAGGAGGGAAACCAAGTGGTTGATGCCTTAGACAATTTTAGCACACATTAGAAATTATCCAAATGTTGGCGTTCATTAGGGAACCTACCTCCTGACATTCAGGGTTTAATATTGAAGGAGAAAAGCCCTTATTTGACCCATGATGATAACCAATCAAGCGGCTTGCTAGATTTTTTGGGGGGTGCACATGCTTGTTTATTGGGCTATGTGGACGAGTTTTATTGATGAGATGGATAACAAGTGGCATAATTCAAATTATGCGATGGAACCAGTTTTGAGAAGGGAAATCATGAGATGTTGTGACAAGTACTTGATGATTCAAACTAAGTTGGATAGTACCTTACGTAATCTCCTTTTGGGGATCTTGTTAAGCTATCGTATTTCCAAGTTTTTTTATTTTGATTTTGATGTGACTAATAGTTATGAGATCAAGCTCCTTATTGGACCTATATTGTCCATTAATTTGTCTCTGTGTTTGAAAGCTAACCTTGCTAGTTTTACTAAATTTGGCCTATTCCTAAAAGCTAACATTTTAGGTGTTTCTAATTTTGGCCCTGTGGCCATCTTGTCTAGGTTTCTGTGCATCTTCTACATGGAAGGTAAACCATCCTTTCCTTTCATGTCCTGCTTACTTAGCTGATTGTGTGTGGAGATCCTCATTTATGATTCCACTAAGATTACTTTTTGGAATTTACTTACTCATGCGTGCGACCTGTCCTTTTCCTTGATTATAAAAAAATGTCGTTTCTAGCTTAAAATCCTTAATATGCAGGTGATTTTTCACCTTTTTATTATCTCTAACCTTTTATTTTCTCAGGGTTCCTAGGTATCCTATATGTAGAGTTACATTATGGGTGGTGATAGGGTGCAAACTGAGCCAGATAACTACAATTTTTTTTGCAAGGATCCACTTGTTTGGCACATTTGTGTCGAAGGTGCTCTTGCTCCTCTAATGGAGAGACTAGTGGGCCATGACCCAAATTTGTCTACTCAGTTTGTCAACTCATGGAAAGATCATTGTGTGAATTTGGGAGGAATTTCCTTTACTATGGATGAGTAAGTGATTGTGCAGGCTATGGGGCTCTAGTAGACTAGTATGAAACATTCAAAGCACACTAAAACTCAGGACAATGAAAGTATGAACATTTTTTTTGTGGGGGATGAGGCATCAGTGTGCAACCAATCGGGTTTTGACCAGGAGGCTCTCCCTTGGTTGTGGAACCAGGTGTGCCTTTCCTTGATGAAATATGTGACTCTGGAAGAAAGATACAAAACCTATTACTTCTACCATTTCCCTCTTTTGAATCACCTCAGGCATAAAGTTTTGTTAAGCTTTCCTTTTTCCTACTTATGGACTTAGAAAGTTCTGTTGAAAAATGTGTTGAGGCTGCTGGTCTAAATCCTAATGACCCTCCTCCCCTGTCGCTCCACTAGGGCCTCATTTTGAGGCTCTACCACTTCCATCTTGCTTTATGTCCACATTGTAGAGATTGAGCCTCCCATTGTGACCAATTTATCTTCATCTGAATCCAAAGGCCTTGTTAGGAAAAACCACCTGGTCCTTGCTGACACACATAAACCAAAACCCGCTACTAAAAAGCTTAAGGGGAATGAGGGAGTGGCCTAGACTAGTGCGGCGGTTAGTCTTTTTTTTCTCAAATCTACACCTACCAAGACTACTAGCAAGCCCGCCTTGAAAAAGAAAGTAAAAGAGGAAGGTAAGAGCTTGAAGGAGCCTTCGAGAAAAGGAAAAATTGTGGTGAGAAAGGACTCTATGGGGGATATGCTGGTTGAGGAGATGGTGGTTATTGGTTGTGATTCCATCATTAGGCACTCTGGTAGGCTGGCCAAGAACAGGAAAAAAGTGTAAGTTAAAGATTTGGATACGGAAGAGGAGTAGTCAGACAACAAAGATAGCAGCGTTGAAGAGGAGTCTAAGGGTGAGGAGGAGGAGCATGCTAGAGGTCCCAGCTCCATTCTTGACAAGGGAAAAGTTTAGAAGGAGGTTTCATCCTCTCAGTCTACAGAACTGTTGGATGTTGAGCATGCTAATACCGGCAAGACTACAGCTCGAGGGGAGGAGCTCTATGTGCTGAAGGAAAGATTGGATAAATTGGACAAAAAATTATGTGGTTTGACCCGCTTCATGGTTAAGCTAGTCCACTATGTCACTAGTACCCTGACGGTGGTTATGAAGCATGAGATGGACATGAAAAAGATTGAAGACCATCAAGAATGGGTCAGAGATGATGTTTTTCATCTCCTATCAAAGGACTGGGAAGATGCCAATTAATTTTCTACTGGTCTGTTGTTTGTCCATCTACTATTGGTCTGTGGTGTTTGTTTTTTGGCTTTGTTTTTTTTATGCTTTTTTTGGTCTTGAACTCTTTGTCCCTTGTGGCTCTTTGTGAAGGTTACAACACCCTGTAAATGTTGCTTACCTAATCAAAAACTAATTATTGTACAATAATCATACCTTGAACTTTTATCTCCCTCCTCTTCTCTCTCCCTCCTCTACCTATCTCTCTCTTCGCTCTTTCTCCCTCTACCTATCTCCCTTTCTTTCCCTCTATCTGTCCCCATCTCTCTCTCCCTCCCTCCCTCCTTATCCCCCTATCTATCTTTCTATCCCACCTCTCTTTATTTTTCTATCTCTCTATCTGTCTCTTTATCTCTCTTCCTCTCCCCCCTCTCTTTATATATCCTTATATCTCTATCTCCCTAGATCACTTTATCTCACTATCGATATCTCCCTCTCCCTCTCCATCTTCCTCTTCCTCTATATCTATCTATTTCTTCATCTCTATCTCTCCCTTTCTCCCTATTGCAAGCATAACATTAGCCTATTGATAATGGAGCCTAATTATCTTCCTAATTTTTAAAGGTTTTGTTTCAATTGTGTTTCAATCTTTGTAAGAGAATGCATAATTGTTAAATGATCTACCATTATGTCTCATGTATTACACAAATATATGCAAACAATGGACCAATTTTCTCCATAATTAACCTTCCACATCTCTTCAGCATACCCATTGCACACCAAGGTGCGATTTATAGTTGTAAATCTAATCAAGCTATTAGAAGTAGTTCAATTTGTAATTATATTTTTTTAATAAAAAAATTATTGTACAATAATTATACCTTTAACTTTTATATCCCCCTCTTCTCTCTCCCTCTGCTACCTATCTCTCTCTTATCTTTCTCCATCTACCTATCTCCCTTTCTCTCCTTCCCTCTCTCTATCTCTCCCCATCTCTCCCTCCCTCGCTCCCTATTTATCCCACTATCTATCTTTATATCCCACCTCTCTCTATTTTTCTATCTCTCTATCTATCTTTATCTCTCTTCCTCTCCCCCCTCTCTTTACATCTCCTTATATCTCTATCTCCTTATCACTTTATCTCACTATCGATATCTCCCTCTACCTCTCCCTCTCCCTCTTCCTCTATATCTCTCTATTTATTCATCTCTATATATCCCTCTCTCCCTATTGCAAGCATAACATTAGCCTATTGATAATGGAGCCTAATTATCTTCCTCATTCAAAGGTTTTGTTTCAATTGTGTTTTAGAATGCATAATTGCTAAATGATCTACCATTATATCTCATGTATTACACAAATATATGTAAAAATGGACCAATTTTCTCCATAATTAACCTTCCACACCTCTTCAGCATACCCATTGCACACCAAGATGTGATTGCTAGTTGAAAATTTGATCAAGCTATTAGAAGTAGTTCAATTTATAATTATATTTGTTCAATAAAAAATTAATTATTATACAATAATTATACCTTGAACTTTTATCTCCCCCCTCTTCTCTCTCCCTCCTCTACCTATCTCTCTCTTCTCTCTTTCTCCCTATACCTATCTCCCTTTCTCTCCTTCCCTCTCTCTCTCTCCATCTCTCCCTCCATCGCTCCCTCCTTATCCCCTATCTATCTTTCTATCCCACCTCTCTTTATTTTTCTATCTCTCTATTTGTCTCTTTATCTCTCTTCCTCTCCCCCCTCTCTTTATATCTCCTTATATCTCTATCTCCCTATCACTCTATCTCACTATCAATAGCTCCCTCTACCTCTCCCTCTCCCTCTTCCTCTATATATCTCTATTTCTTCATCTCTATCTCTCCCTGTCTCCCTATTGCAAGCATAACATTAACCTATTGATAATGGAGCCTAATTATCTTCCTAATTCAAAGGTTTTATTTTAGTTGTGTTTCAATTCTTGTAAGAGAATGCATAATTTCTAAATGATCTACCATTATATCTCATGTATTACACAAATATATGAAAAAAATTAACCAATTTTCTCCATAATTAACCTTCCACACATCTTTAGCGTACCCATTGCACACCAAGGTGTGATTTCTAGTTGTAAATCTGATCATGTTGTAATAAATTTTGTTGCAAGTATGAATGAGTATGGTGGTGTTTTCATTAATGTCAACATAGTATAGCTTGTTGCAGAGAAAGAAAAAAAGTGATTACAGGTGGTGCAAGTATAGTTGAGATACTATTGAGATGTTGTGAGTACATGGAGCTATCTTTATGGTGTTGTAGGTGTGCTAATATGATGAGTTACCATGTGATTTTGAGAAAATTAATAAATAGTGAAGACAAAATTGTGTGTGTGTTCAAAATGTGCTCTGGTATGTGCTCCACATTTCTTCTGTGTTGATCCTATGCTTGTGTAGATTTAAAGTGTTGTTTATGGGAATCCTTGGGTGATATATCCTATATTATAGCTTCTAGTTTTATTAAGAGTGAAACCTGAGTTCACTAGTTTGTGAGCAGGTCTAGCAGAGTTGTTTTTCTGTGGACTGGGGGAAATGTATCTGCTCTGCAGTCCTTCACTAGTTTATTTCGGGTCTTATAGATCTGGAAGAAATATTGTAATGGTGTTATCCATGTTCTATCAAAGGTGTTCATGGTTTGGTGCTCTGGAAGACTAGTTTCAGAGTTTCTATGTGTGTTTGTACAATCTGGATGGACTGACGGAAAGTGTTCTAAGTATGAAGGTTTTTGTAGTAGTTGTGGATGAATCTGAAGGCATCTAAGACGTGTTCCAGTGTATGGTGAAGCATGTTTTGTGGTCCATATGTTATCTTCTTTTTGTGGAAGCGTGTACTTCAAAGTTCATTGGTGTTTTCAATAGGTTTGGCTGACCTGGTGTTTACACGTCATGCGAAGGATAAGTATCAATTAAGGAAGTGTGTGATTGATCCAAGATGTTTTGGGTCCTAGTTAAGTGCTGGTTTGGTCCACTCTCATTCTCATCCACCACGAGAATGTTGAGTTTCTGACCTAATTTGAATTTGTAAAATGAAGCATGTGTAGCTGACCTTGGAGAAATTTTCTAAGGTTGAAGATGGTATAAATACAAGGAAAGATGTTAAGGATTGTATGCCACAAGTGTGAGAAGCAAGGTAGCCACAAGAGATTGAGCGAAAGTGAATTGAGGAAGTGAGAAATTTAATGTGTTAGACTCCTGAAAGTAGTGAGTTGATGGTGTCTGCAATTCTTTGATCAAGGTTGTGGATGTGTGGAAGTTGTTGTGGTGGATCTTCTGTTGCATTGAGATAGTGATCTCTGTGTAACATTCTTATTTCTATATTTTTGTATTTGTAGGAAGTGAGCCTCCTATTTGGATAGTGAGTCTTATCTAGATAGTAAGTCCTATCTTGGATAGTGAACCCTTTGGAAGTGAGCCTCTTTGTAAATGGTTTTTCAATTACTCTTATATTGTGAGTTAATCTTCACCGTGGTTTTTCCCTTATTGGGTTTTCCACGTAAATCTATTGTTTCTTGTGTTGATATTTATTTTTGTTATTTTCACTTCATGCTCATACTTAATAACAAATTAAAGTGGATATGGAGTTAATAATTGTTTGAGATTGGTGACAACTGATTCACCCCCCCTTCTTAGTTGTCTTGTGCATTTCAACAAGTTTATGGGTAATGGATTTTTATTTGAATTTGGATAATGATATTATTTTATTTATGTCTTATTGTTATTTTTAGATATTGGTGATTGTTTTTAAATTGTTTGTTCCATTTCAGATAATATATGTGGGTGTACACTTGAGCTTATTCAAATCAATAGTTTTCTATATGAATTGTAAACTTTTAAAATTGAAAATTCGAATCACATATTATTGATCATTTCATTGACCATTATAAGCTAACCTAGTGAATTTTTTTGTTGTGTTGTGTGCTATGTTGTTGAATTTAAAATAAATTTATTCATTCACTATAAAATCATGTGAAAAATCAAGGACATCTTAGGAATCTAACAATAAATTAATAGTAAAAATTCATTTAGAGGTTCATAATAGTATTATTGGAACATTATATCAAAATATATAATCATACACCCATTACACATATGCTTGTTTTCCTTTATCATTGCTCCATAACCCAAAATATGGTCACAAGGGCTTGACTAGGAAAACATGATCCTAACAAATTAAAAAATTCCCTAGATGTTTTACAACATGAAGACTCATTAACATTCAAAGAGAAAAATCATCATGAACATATTCCAATAATCAAGTTTTAGTTGTTTCATTTATAGAAGAATAGGTTTAGGTGGGTAAGTGCATGGAAATGGGGAGAAATTAGTGATTAGTCTTGAAATTTTTGACAAAAAAAGTTTGTTTTATGAAAAACATAATGTAAATGTGTTTTAAAACATATGCACTAATAATTCTTTAAATATAATTTTTTAATGATTCCTCTCATTTAGGCTTGGATTTCCAAGCCTAAGAGTTAGAAATCACTATGACTCATAGATTTATGTTTTTAGCATTAAACAACTCAAAATTGAGCTTCATCCTCACTAGATTTACATTTTTTGTAATAATTTTTTATAAAAGTACAAAGAAAATGAAGAGTTCCTTTTTACCTTTGTAACCATAAAACTTTTATTATATTTTGAATTAGTTAAGGTATTTTAAAAGAAAGAATTAAAGATTGTCTTCATATTCCTCTAATACACATATATTGACCTTCTTTTTTTCATGAATTTTGACTTTGTTATGCAAATTTAAAAAAACATACACAATTTTTCTATGCTTCATACTATACAAATTCAAAAAATTAAATTTATTTATTTATTTTGTGCAAGTTAAATGATGCACAAACTTATAGATGTATTTTTTTCTATGAATCTACTTTGAAATTTTTAAAAAAATATATATTAATTAAAAAATCAAGAAATATACAACTTGTGATATTTATGTTTTCATCAACTAATTGTTAAAAATACCTAATATTGTTGGAAGTTGTCATTGATGTCAACACTAATGTGTGTGTTGTTGTCATTGATGTCAACACTAATGTGTGTGTTGTTGTCATTGATGTCAACACTAATGTTTGTGTCATTTTCATTGATGTCAACACTTATGGTTGTGTTTGTCATTAATGTCCTCTCTAATGACATAGTTTGAGGAGATTGTTGAAGTCAACACTTGTGTAACATGTTGTTAGTCCTTGGAATTGGTTGTCTTTGTCATATTTAGTTTGGGCTAACATTAGTGATGAATTTCATTCCTTATCAAAAAAGAAGAATTGAAGAAGATCATGATTGGATGTTATGCCTCATCAAAGAAGAAAATAATTGAAAAGGAAAAGAAGAATTGAAGAAGCCCATGGTTGAATGTCATGCCTTATCAGAAAAGGATTTTTGATGTTCATATAATGCATTATTTCTATTAACAAAGTTGATTTCATACTAATATATTCAGATAAGGATTAGAAGCATGACTAATATTGGAGAGATATTGTTGAGGGTCTACTTTAGCTATCTTGCTCTTTCCCAATGTTTTATTTCATACTAATATGTCCAAATGAGGATTAGAAGCATGATTAATATTGGAGAGATATTGTTGAGGGTCTACATTAGCTCTCTTGCTCTTTCCCAATGTTTGATTTCATACTAATATGTTTAGATGAAGATTATAAGCATTAAGATGAGGATTAGATGCATGACTAATATTGGAGAGATATTGTTGAAGGTCTACATTATGTCTCTTTCTCTTTCCCAATGTTCCTGATAATGTATGTTTTGTTGAAAGGATGTTCTGGTCTCTACATGTTGGTCAAATCAATCTGGTTTAAGAAGCTACATTAAAGCTTGTCTAGAAAAATGCTTCACATTCCTCAATTGTTGTAGTTCTATTCTTATGATTTGGTACTCAATTTCAGTGCTTTGTGTACATTATACACCTATCTTTTTAGGTCACCTATGTTTCCAAGGAGAATTCTATGTTTGCAGAAGTTTGGCAGTGTTGCTAGTTGTCTGGATTGGTATGAGAAAGGCTCTGTATTTCTCCACATTGATGTATTTTCTCTTGTGGCTTGGTGAATGTGCTTACAATGTCTATGCAATGTATCATTTCCAATATCATATGTTGAAGTGGTCTACAATTTTTTCTATAAATGCTACATTATCTGGTTATGTATCTTGTGTTTTTTTAACAAAGTTCTTTGTACCTATTTGATATGTGGTGACTGTTGATGGCATGACAGTATGAAATAAGTATATGGAAGTAAAGTTGAATGTTCAAGGAACATCCCTATGTGATCTACATGTTGTTGATTGGCTACTTTTGTGTTGCATTGTGTCTTGAGTTGGAATTCTAGGCTATTTGTGGATATCTAGCTAACATGGCCTATTCCTTTGCTTGTTTCATGTGCTTGGGGGTCTACGCCAACAATGGAAGATGTGATATGATAGTTTTAGGTCTTGACCTATCTTGTTTGGGATCACATTAAGAAAATTCATATGAAATAGATTTTATCAGTCAATAGAGTGTGTGCTTCATTTTTTCATCCACATGTTTCCTTGATGTCAACTTAGGTTGATGTGTGCCTACATGTTAAATTTTTTGGATCACATTTAAAGAAGAAATAAGATTGTTTTGGTCCTCTCTATCTTCACGATAGGACTGCATTATATTTTTATGGCTGACTAGTTGTATTCAATTTTTTATTCTCTTCTTGGATGACCTAATTGAAGAATTGAAGTGTTGTGAAAGATATAAATGTTGGACATTGTTGATGTTGTCATTAGTATTGATGTCAACCCCTAGTATGGAGATTGTTGATTTTTTTGTTAGAATATGTTACACTATGTTTTCATCTATATTGTGGTTTTATTTAAAACCCTAGTGTAGTCATGTTGTAGATGATGTGGAGATGTTGATAAGGTGTTGTAGCATTTTATAGTTTTGCCGACACAGCTGGTTCACTTGGTTTCCAAGTTCTTTTGAGAAAATTTGAATAAGAGAGTGTGTAAGGTGACAAAGGTGTGTTCAATGTTGTGCTCTGCATTTCTTCATGGTTGAAATTATTCTTGTGTGGTTTGGACATGATGATCAAAGGTGTTCATAGGTTCTATATCTAGAGTTTCAAGTTCTAGATCATGTGGCAATGCACAATGTGTTTGACAGTGTGTTGCCTGTGATGAAGGTGATTTGGGAGAAATGGGATTGCTCCACATTTTTGTATGTTAATATTTATTTCCTATAGGATTTAAGAATGTGCTAATATTTTTGTACCTATGTTCCCTTGGCGTGTTGAGTGTTGAGTTTCTCTGCAAGCTTGGTTCATGTGTTGGAGTTCATTGATTGTGCAACTAGTTGAATATGATGAAAGTATTATTTGTTTCAGGCAGTTGTGGTAGTGTTGTAGAGTAGTATATTGACGTTGGAATATTCTAGTGTGTTTTATGGTGTTTTCATGTGGTCCACAAGATGTTTCTATACCTAGTGAAGTGTAAAGTTAATTGTTGTTAGTGTTAATTTAGGTTTGGCCAACTTGGTGTGTTAGCACTATGTGTAGAAGTGCTTCATGGATTGCGAACATAGGGTGAAGCATGTTGGTGTATATTTGTATCTTATTTAGCCCATAATGTGGTTTTATTTCACTTATTTCCATCATGAAAATGTTTGGAATCAACCTATTTGGTGTTGCACATTTGAGGTGCATATGTTTCATTAAGACTGACTTAGTTAAGAGTGTTTAGGTCACGGATGGTGTGGTGTGTGTGATGATGTGAATGTGATCAAGTGTGGTGATCTGAGTGCAAGATTAATGCCTATGACTTTGAATGTAGTGAGAAAAAGGTGTCTACATTTTTAGTGTGCCTGAAGTTGTTGGAGACAGTGAGCCAAAGGTTGCAGATGGTGCAGATTTGTAGTGGTGGAACTTTCCTATTGCCATGAGACAGTGAATCTCTTTGTAACAGACTTCTTCTATTCTTCTTTCTTTCAGATAGTGAGTCCTTTAGGTAGTGCGCCTTTCTTCTTTTCTAGGTAGTGAGCCCTCCAATGGTGAGATTATTGTATTCAGTGTTGCTATTCAGATATGTGATTTAATCCTCAATGTGATTTTTCCCTGCTTAGGTTTTCCACGTAAATTTGGTGTTCTCTTGTGTATGGTTGTGTTTTCATTATTGTTTCATATGTTTACATTTTAGAAATTCTTTATATGGTTTAAATATTAATAAGGGTTTAAATTTTGATAAGGTTCTGAAATTAATGAGGGATTCAATGTTTTAATTTATAGTTGATTCACCCCCCTCTTAGTTATCCTATGCATCTAACAATTGGTATCAGATTTGTGGTTCCTTGGAGAAATCTTAACCGCTTGAGGTAGATCCAGATGGCACATAGGAAGGGTGTCAAAGCTCCTATGTTTGATGGAAAAAATCATTCTTACTGGAAAGCCAATATTGAATACTTTCTTGTTTCTCTAGGTTTTGGTGTTTGAAAGTCAGTTGAAACTAGATATACTATACCTCCTACTGGTCCAACAAGTGATGATGAGATCAAGGATTATGAGAAAAATGGAAAAGAAATAAATGCTATCCTAAGTGGTCTTTTTGATTCAGAATTGGGAAAATTGGTATCTCAAAACTGATAAAGAGATCTAGAAAAAGTTATAGAGCATTTATGAAGGAAATGACAAGGTCAAGCAAACAAAGATGCAGAATAACAAAGACAAATTTGAAACCCCGAGGATGTCAGAAGATGAAGACATTAATGCCTACATGCTCATAGTGGATGAATTTGTTATGACATCAATGGTCTTGGTGATATGCTAGAAGAAAGTGAAGTAGTTAAAAAGGTATTGAGAACTCTTCATAAATATTAGAGTTCTAAAGTTTCTATTATTAAGGAAGCTCAAAATTTGGAAAAATATTCTAGAGATCAAATTTTTGGTGCTTTAATTTATTTTGAAATAATAGAGTTTGGTAAGGATGCTACAAGAAAAGAAATTTCTTTGAAATTCAAAAAAGTAGAGAAGGATGATGAATCACATCTGGATGATCTTGATGAGGTGGAAGTAACTTTTGTAAGGAGATTAAAAAAGGGCACTAGAAAATACCAAAGTAAGTTACAATTTAAATGTTTCAATTGTGCAAAGATAGGTCATTATGCTTCTAAATGTCCAATAAATGTTAGAAATGAAAAATATAAGGATCATAAAGGTAAATTTGTCAAGATGAGTTACTATATTAAAAAAAGACAATGGTGTATCTGATGATGAGGAATCAAATTATCTTAATGATGATAGTGATGAATACTTGTTCATGGCTCTAAATTATGGAACTAATTATACTAATCCTGAAAGATATATGAAGGAAAGTGCTTTGGGAACAGGTCACAATATTGAAGGAACTATGGTGATCATTTTTTAGGAAAGAGAGGAAATAAAATATTGGATAATTGATAGTGGATACTCAAATCATATGACAGGTGACAAGAGTAAGTTTGTTAAACATTAAAAGTATGATGGTGGTCTTGTTAAGTTTGGTGATGATACATCCACTAAGATTTGTGGAAAAGGTTCAAATAGTTTTGATGGAAAGAATAAAATAGATGATGTTCTTTATGTCAAGGGTCTCCAACATAATCTTCTCAGTGTATGAAAAATGTGTAGTAGAGAATACAATTTGGTGTTTCAGGATGATGGTTGTGAAATCAGAAAAGGAAGATCCAAAACTTTGGTTGTTGTAGGGACAAGGACATAAGGTAATGTTTATCAGCTCAAAGATAGTTTTGTTAAGTGTTTTGTGTCTCAAATCAATGAAATTTGGCTATGGCATAGAAGAATTGGTCATATCAATTTTGATAACCTAGTAAATATTAATTCTATTGATGTTGTGAGAGAACTCCCAAAGATTACAAAGCCTATCAATGTAATTGTCAAAGAGTGTCAGTTTGTAAATCAAATAAAGAAGAGGTTTAAGACTAAAGAATATTCTACTTTAGGACCTTTGGAGTTAGCGCATACAGACCTATGTGGACCTACCAGAATAAGAAGCTCACATGGTGACATGTATTTTATGTTATTGATTGAAGATTATTCTAGAATGACTTGGATGAAATTTCTCAAAGAAAAATTAGAAGCTCTAAATAAGTGTATAGGAGCGAATTTGCACCCCTTACAAAAATTCCCCTTTCATATACCTTCACCTTAGAAAATCAAATCTGAAGGTGAAATTCCACATCACCCAACTTCCTTCCTTCCACTTGGCATTTGTCTCTTGTGTCGGTGAGAGAATATTTTTCGGAGACATGCGCACGACACACATACCGCACTTACGTCCCTGACAGATTCCTATGTTTGAAGCTGGCAAAGGCGTTACACTTTTAATTGGGATCAATTTGTAACACCCCTCTTTGACCAACCAACCCCAAAAATGGCAGATTCTTCCCTCTTCCCCTTCATATTCATCCATTCTTCATTCAATCCATCTTTTCTTGGCATTCTCAAGCATTATCTAGGAAATCCAACTTCATTCTCAACATTCACTTCACTCTCAACAACAGTTCAACACTCCATTACAACAACAACACTCCATCAACTCCGCAAAGAAAGTGTCAGGCAAGCCATTAGCAGTGTGGGCTTGGGGTCTTGCGAGACTCCCCTTTCCAAGTTCATTTTCTCCTCCATTGGCTAGTGAGATTTTGGGTGGAGGTGGTTACGTTTCACTCCTCTGCTTTGTGATTTGGTTGAGTAGCACTTCACTGTTTTGTAGTGTTTATTGCATCTTCTACTTTCTTTACTTATTTATCGCATACTTCTCTCTCATTGCTATTTGGTTTTCCGTGGAGGTGGAAACACCAAAACGGGGTCTGAATGAGGTAGACCCCTATACAGCGCCAACAATTTTCCCCTCTTTCTTGTGTGTAGGTGGACACACATTTGGAGCTAGCTGGTGAATTGGTGCCTTGGTGAGATCATTTTCATTAATTTATCCTTCATCTATTTACTTTATCACCTTCGTTTGTACTTCTCGTACTTTATTGTTCTATTTTTCTCATTCTAGAATAGTTAGTTAGGTTATTAGTTCATTTTCTGGCAATTTTTTTGTAGTTTCTATCCTTTGGCCATACAGACGCTAGTGCGCCGCATTGTCATACTAGAACTATACATTCATCCTCAGATAGAGAGATCTCTAAGTTACAATATTGACTCTGAAAACTAGCTTTCCTAGCATAAACTTGGATTTCAGGTTTGAAGAGTGATTGAAGTACTTTATAGTCCTCATCATTCTCAACCTCTATTTGAAACACCCCTTTAGATTGATGTAAGTTAGGGAAGCCCTCCACTCTTAGCTCTCTGCGACTTGGAGCCTTGATATGGTTGGTCCCCCTCTCTTACATTTTTGGTGAACCTAATGTGAACCTACGTCTTCCCATTCGTCGGTGTTGAAGCTTTTCTCTAGTACCTTGTGATCGTTGTACTCCTGAGTGTTGTGAAGGTTTATCAACATCACAACCCAATCCATGACTTTTGGGTACATTGTTAGGAGAAGTGTATGAAACCTTTTGATGGAGAGGATGAAGGTCACTTTTGGTTTCTCTACAAGCCTTTTTGTTGGATCCGCCATTGGTCTTGTTACTCAGGAGTAGCTGTCGAGGAGCGAGGTAGGGTTCTCCAATGAGACCGACCATGTCCCCACACCTACACCATCGTCGACAGACGAACACGAGGTTGTTCACATTCCTTCAGAATATATCTATACCCTTATCAAAGGACTAGATGACCTGGAAAATCACCTAGAAAAGGACCCAAAGATGGTTAGGGCTATTGGGGTTATCAACAAAAAAAAGTATATGGTGGGAAAAGACCGAACAGGCATATAACTCTTGGTTAGTCTCTCTAGTCTGACTGAAGCATGTACCCCTCCAAACAACCCTAACATCATACAAGGGGCCATTCTCGAAGAACATGAGAGACAGTTAGGAGTGTTGATGCCTATATACATGGCTAACACAATCTCATCGATCAACATCCACTCTTCCTCCGAGACGTCTAAAACTATCAAAGAAAATAGAATACCCTTGGTTTTTAGTTTCACCCCTCCCATCACCTCTAGTAGTGGAGGTTTTGGAAATTTGAGTGGTGGAGGCTTTGGTAGTGGTGCTGGTTTTGGTGGTGGAAGTGGTGCTAGCAGAAGTAGTTTAGGTGGAGGCCATGGTGGTGGTTTCAGAAGTAGAGGTGGCTCTGGCAATGGTTCTGGTGGTGGTCACACTAATGGTTCTAGAGGTGGCTCCGGTGGTGGTTCTAGAGGAGGTCTCACTGGTCCTATGTCATCTAACGACCCTATTCTAAACACTCTTCTTTATAATATGGGAAAGATGCAAAGCTAGCTAGCGAGTCTCTCCCAAGCCTCTACCCAGCCTATCTTTCAGCCCTTCTTCCGACATAGTCCATTATCTGTAGCAATCTTAAATACTCCCTTCCTACATGGAATGGAGATTCCCAAATTCAAGAAATATGGTGGTAAAGGGGACCTACAAATGCATGTTTCTGCCTTTAATTCCCTACGTACATATTTCTTCCATCATGATGCATTGATGAAAAAATTATTCCCTCAATCTCTTAAGGATACAACACTCGAGTGGTACTATTCCTTACTAGATAACTCTATTTTCTCACTTGACCAACTTGTGAATTTGTTCCTTCGACAATTCCAAGCCAACATCAGACCAAAGATAACCTTTTTGGATCTCATCTGATGCAAAAAAGGAGATAATGAAAAAATTACTAATTTCATAGCATGGTATCAAACGCTCTTCTCACAAATCTCGTATTTGTTGCTTGATTATGACATACAGAAGGTATTCATAGGGAACTTGCAAAGACCTTGGTAAGAGAAGTTTTCCCTTATGAAGTACCCTTCTTTCCAACATCTTTGTGTAGCATTACGAGAATATCAATAGACGGTAGTCCAATTCGAGGGATCATCCTCAAACTCCCGTTCAGAAGGGAAGACCATTGTATCAATCTATAGGAAAGGTAAGGTTGTTGCAAATGTAGTAGCCGCTACAAATGATAATGACCTCAGACGCAACAAGAAGTTCACAAAGTTAGTAGAGTCTTATTCTTCCATCCTACAAAAGTTGCTAAAAGATAAGATCATAACCTTGGAAAACCCTAAAATCCTCAAGGAACCTTACCCTAGTTGGTACAATGCAAATTACTTCTATTAGTACCATCGAGTCAACAGACATGTTACCAAACATTGTATGCGCTTGTGTCACGAGATATAGGATCGCATCAAGGATGGTACTATTCGTCTTGATGAGAATAAACAAAATGCAAAAAAATCAGTGGCGAAAGAAAATAGTGAGTTGTAGATATACGTAGATCCATTTTTTCACATTCTACCAACATGATTATCGATCCATCTGATTCTACCACTCAGCCCGAAGCATATGTTAACATGGTTACAATTACCCCTTCTGTGCAACCTACAACTGGCTCATCGGACATGACATTCACTTTGTAGGATATTCCCTTGAATAATAAGCCCTCTCCCCTCTACATTCCCACTCACCTCAATGGTAACATTGTGGCAGGGGTCTTAATTGACCCCACGAGTCGAGTGAATGTCATTACAGAACAAACATTGTGGCTTAATTCATTGCATAGAAAAGAGTACAAAGAAATAAAATCTACCATCCATACACATGATGGTCTTTCTCTCAAGCCGTATGGCTCAATAACTCTGTCTATCCTAGTTGGACCTAGGGCTGTAGACACAATCTTTGATGTCATTCCAAAGTTGGATTTGTTCAAGCTGAAGCTAGGCATACCTTGGCTAGCTTCCATGAATGGAATCACCTCTGTCATTCATTCATGAATGGACCATTGATTTCTCAATCTATTTCCCAATCCCACTAATTCCTCTAATATCACTAAACACTCAACCTGACTTCTTCAATCCTACTAAACACTCAATCTGATTTTTTCAATCCCACAAATCATTCAATCTAATCCCACTGATTATTCAATTAAAATCCTTAATTGGATCAATTAGAGGAGTTAACTGATCAATGTATCTCCTCTCAATGGTTCTCAATAGTTGATCATGATCTTTCATTATTGAATCCTGATTGTTCATTTGAAAATTGTAAATCTATAAAATAACCTTCTTCCTTCTTAAAAGTGATGGAGTAATTTGGAGAAATTATGGAGAGGTCATGTCAAATTGGCTATTGAAGCACATTGATCAAACACTTACATTATAGATCACTATTACAGTTACCTTTGAATTATTTTGCAACATGGAGGCTTCGTATTGATCAAGCAATCCAATATCCATTATCAATACAAATACACTTCAGCATGGGATGGTAAAATTGTATTCTTTGAATTCTTTTATGTTTTCATTTATGCTAACATTTCTTTGTTGAATTCATTGCTTTACAATCAGATTTCATGAGTAGATTGGGATTTATCTTGTTTTGATTTCAATTGATTTGTTTTCATTGTTGTATTTCCATCTTTCCAATTCCCTCTTACACATTCTAGCATGCCCGGTGGGATTTAACACTTACCATCTTTCGAATTTCCCCACCGAGTGTGCTAGAATGTGTAAGGGGAATATGGATCAATATATTTATAAACAATGAATGAATTCAAATCACTTCAAAACAAGATAACAAGACCCACTTACCCATGAAATGTAATTGCAAAGCTTCAAAATCCAAACAAGCAAGTTTACCATAAATGAATGAAACACGCAATGAATTCAAAAACTACAATCATACCATCCCATGGTTGAGTGTATTCATGTTGAAGATGGATGTTGGATTGTTTGATTCCACATGAAGCCTCCATAATTGCAAAATATTGATAACAACAATGATCTAGTATGCAAGTATATGTTTGCTCAATTTGCTTCAATAGTCAATCTAACATGACCTTGCTACAAATTCTCTAGATTTCTTTTATGAGAAGGATGAAGGTTGTTTTATAGATTTACAATTTTTAGATGAATGATCAAGATGCAACAATGAAAGATCAGGATCAACGGTTGAGAACCGTTGAGAGGAAATAGATTGAGAAATTAACTCATTTGATTGATCCAATTAAGGGTTTTAATTAGATAATCAGTGGGAGTAGATTGAATGATTAGTGGGATTGAAGAAATTAGTTTAAGTGTTTAGTGGAATTAGAGAAATTAGTGGGATTGGGAAATAGATTGAGAAATCAGTGGTCATGATTTATTCAATCAAGATATGTGAGGATGTTTTAATTAATTATTCTTAATTAATGTTGATAGGAACATGCAAGATGTGTTTGAATTTAATAAATAAAAGTATATTTATTTATTTGACCATGTTGAGTGATTTTTGGGAAATTAAATAATTGATTTAATTATTCAATTTTGAAGAAGGGAAAGTAGCTTAATTAAATAATTAATGATAACTATTTAATTAATTTAGAAGAATAAGGTATGTTAGTGACATAATTAAATAATTTGTGTTTATTTAATTAATCAAGGGGAATAAGGTTAAATTAGGTGATGACATACTAAATTAATTAAACAATTTGAGATTATTTAATTAATAGAGGAAAATACGGTTAACGATGCAAATGATGTTAAAAATGGGATTAATGATGTTAATGAAGTGATATACAATAGTGATAATGACAGTGATGTTGAATATGGAAAAATACAATTTAGGATATGTGATATGTGATATGAATGGTTGTAGTGTTGGTAGTAGTTTCATCATAAGGACCCTTTGTGCTCCCCATGTCGGTGTTTTCATTAGATAAAGTTTCCCCCAATATTATAGAGGTATCACTGATATGTTTAGATTCCTTTGTTTTTGAATAATCAAGACCTTGATGTTTAGGATTGTCAATAATCTACACTGGTTCTAGGATACCCTGTTCATGTAGGCCTAATCCTCTACCTTGATAATGCATCCATTGAAAAACTTTATTTACAATAGGATATGATTTATCTTGGAAACAAGGTGCTAGTCCTTCTCTGCTCTATTATGGATCTTCACAAGTGATAACTTATTTATTGGTAAGATAACTTTCTCTGACAAAGGTAAGTAATCCAAGTTTATAAGTGATAGGACCCTCAATATGTGGGATAACTTCCCAATTGATATCCTCGGGTTGATCTTCAAAGGATGTTTCTGATTCACAATCCATGTAGAAGTCTTCTTCATGCTCCATTTCTTCTTGCTCTTCAAAGGATGTTTTTGATTCACAATTCATGTAGAAGTTTTCTTCATGATCAATTTTTGATATTTCTATGGATTTTGCTATGCCTTTATCATGTGTAAATATGTTAATAGTAGGAGACTCTTTTTCATTGTTAATGAAGTTGAGAGTAAGAGACTCTTGTTCCTTGGTAATGATATCAAGAGTATGAGACTCTTGTTTTACATGAAGATCATCTAGATGTCCTTTAGGAGTAAGCATCTCATGGGTAGATGTAGGAGTACGTGACATATGTATATGATCATTATTTGCAAAGTCTTGTATGGTTTTGAAGATACTTATTAAATCATTGTAGTATCTTGGAGATGTGGATCTCTTATCTTGGATTTTATCAGAGTTATCTTTAGTATCATATTGGAATAGACTTGTTAGATCTTGAGAAGACCTAGATCCTTCATCTTGACTGATTTTAAAACAACTTTTGATATGCTTTGGATCAAGTTCTTGACATGGGTCAACTTCAAAGGATGGATTACTTGCAGAGGTTTATTGAATGTACTCCTTAGGCATGGGTATTGGTTTAAGAATCCCTTGATATTTAAGTGACTTTGGATCAAGTGTTGAATTAAGGATTTCCTCAATATCAACCACTACGAGGTCAAATGATGTCAATATGTCTTGGAAAGGACCATTGCTAGAATTTGGTGAAGGAATTCGATCATTATTGGAGATAAATTCTTCAGATGTGTCATCTTGCTCCTTAGATGATATAGAGACATTGTCAACGTGATCATTGGTAGATGGATCTTGGGTGTTGTCTTCATCGATTGAGGTAGAGATCTTGTCAATGTTTTCAACCATGGGATCAAATTATGTTAATATTTTTTAAAATGGATCATTTTTGGACATTGACGGATTATCTTGATCATGCTTTTAAAAAGTATCTATGTCTTCTAGCCCATTATGTGAAGTAAAGATATCTTCAATGTGATTGTTGGTGTATGGATCTTGATCAGTGTCTTCAACATTTTAATTTGAGATATTGTCAATGTTGTTGTCAGTGGTTGAACCTTGGATGTTGTCTTCAATAGTTATTTTTCCTTGATAAATAAGGTCTTGTATGAGATTTTTGAGTTAATAAAGTTTGATGCATCATGAACTTTTTCTCTATGATATTCACAATAAGCCTTGTCATTTTACCCTGGAGTTTTGAAGATAGGTTTGTAATTACCTAATGATTTTGGAAGTGTGATAAGTTTAGCATGGACTAAATTTTTTAACACCACCTCAATTGGCTTCCCTAAAGGAGTATATTCACATTTACTAGTGTTGTGGGATGACAACAATAGTTGTTGTGATTATTGTGGATGTTGTTGATGATATGAATCCATGTTTTGATGTTGTAAGAATAGGTCTTGTTGTCGATGTCGTGGTTGTTGATAAGAAATGTCTTGATATTGAATGTGTTATTGATGATTGTCAAGATGTTGATATTGTGACTCACTATTTTCATGGTATGATTGATAGGTTTGTGAGTTTGGACATTGATTAAAATTTGACATGCGACAAGGTATTCCAAAGTCTCAAATAGGGACACCCATAGTTGCTATGTTGTTGTAGCTAGTAGGATATGATGACTCTGTGGATGTATAAAGTGGAACTAGATTCAAGTAATATATTGACATCGGCATGTCTTCATTGACTTCAAGATTAGATGGTTGTGTGTAAACCTTTTGGATGAAGGATGTTGATTGTTTGATATGGGTTGATGTTGGGATAGTTGGATGATCAATTTTGATGTTGAATGGAAAGATTTTGCTGTTCAACCCTATGATAAGGAGATGAGCCGATTTTGGGTGTTGTTTGATAATTGAAGCTATGATGTTTGATGTTTGATGTTTGATTTGACATTAGTTTAGAACAAAATATTTCACAAGACTCAAATCAATGTTTTGCTATGTCTTAGAGGATATGGTGCTTGCTTTACTTGAACTAGCTATCAGGTTGCAAGTAAAGGTTTCTCTTAAAACTATAACAAGGTAATGGTTTGATTTCCTATATTTAATTTGTATCCAAGACTAGATTGATGTTTGGTTGCTAATTTGGTGATGTTGAAGGATGTTGCTAAGCTATGGTGCACATGTTGTATCCAAATGATTGTAGTTACAAACCCTATGTAAACCAAGTCAAAAGTGAAGGATGGTGATGTTGGATTTTGACTGATAGGTCCAATGATGTTCTCTAATAAGTGAATGGAGTTTTCAAGCCAATTTTTGAAAATTCATTGTTTTCACAAATTTGAGCCAATTCTCCAAGTAGGATGATAGTGCGCTTGTTCAAGGAAATAGCGGTAGGATTTTAGGTCAATAGTAGCTCTATTTTAAGACAACTATGGAAAAAAATTTAAAAGTGGCTCTATTTTGATAGTGATTGTCATGAACCAATGACAATAATAGCAGCTAACCTAAGCAATAGCAAGAAAAATTTAGGTCAACTACGGTAATGTTTGAGATAGTAGTGGAAAAACTTCATAGTAGCGACTCTATTTTAGTAGTTTCTAGTTTTGTGATGGCAACTTGTTTTGAGAAGTTTGCAAGTTTTTTACATTCATTTGATCTGATGTTTGAGACAATGTTTATGAGATACAACAAGTGATAAAACAAAAAAAAAAAGTGTATGACTTGACCATAATTTGATGACAATAGGCCAAAATCAACCCAATTTATATTGATAATAACACATCAAAAAACACTTCAAGCAGTTTTATCCCTAAGGTCAAAGCAGGCCCACAACTTGGAAGCTCCTTCAACTCAAGGGTAGGGACACCCAAAGGGATGTATACACTTAAGTCTTTGTGAGAGTGGATAGATAGGGACCTCTTGGCATGAAAGGATAACCCAAATCACCCTTTCTCTGGAAAGCTACAAGTAGCTTATGCTAAGCCAAGGATTTCTATCTCAAATTAAGGGAGTTCATATGGTGAGTTGAAAACTTCAGGTTACAGTTTGCATCCCTTGCACTAAAAATATCACCAATACATGGTCATCCATAAAGTGGTTAACTACTATAAGGTTTTTAGTCACTGCTCGGGGAACTTAGCACCTTGCGGGTGTCTAGCAAGCCACTTAAGGATTTAACCACTCCTATTATGGGAATTATTATACCTCACACGAATGTGGATACCTCCATATTTTGAATGGCACTGTTGGAAAGGTACTAGCCTGTTAGATCACAATTTTAGCCTTAATCAATTTATATAGCGTCCTGAGGGAAAAACCGCTTTGGGTCACCTTGATTTCTCCAGTGTGGGATGTATCTCAAGGCAAGCCCAATCTAAAGGTAATGATGTAAAAAAAATATGCAAAGATCCCAAAGTGGTTCTCATCACCCAGGATCATCAAAAGATGCAGGGGGAGAGGATACACACTTGGCTTGCTAATCACAGTGAACATAGTAGATAATTTATTGTAATTTGATATTTAAGCCTGAAATTGAGGTGTTTAAAGATGATAATTCATGTTTTAAATGCACCAATTTCAAATATTTGAGACTTCAAGCAAAAAATGTCATAAGTCAATTGATTTTCATTGCAATAAAAAAAAGATGAAATTTTCAATTTTATACACCAAAATGAAACATGAAGATTGTAACCAAGTTTTAATGCACCAAATATAAATGTTCAAGTTGTCTTGTTCAATTTTAGTGCACCAAAGGAAAGTGAATTCATTTTAAGAGCACCAAATATAAATGTTCAAGTTGTCTTGTTCAGTTTTAATGTACCAAAAGAAAGTGAATTCATTTTAAGAGCAACAAATGTAAATGTTCAAGTTGTCTTGTTCAGTTTTAATGCACCAAAAGAAAGTGAATTCATTTTAAGAGCGGAAAATGTAAATGTTCAAGTTGTATTGTTCAGTTTTAATGCACCAAAAGAAAGTGAATTCATTTTAAAAGCACCAAATGTAAATTGTGAAAGTTAATCCTCTAATGGCCACAAAATGTAAAAAAAATATATTAGTAACAAGAAAAACCTTATTCTACTAAAATAAACTTGCAAAAACTTGAAAAAAAAAGGAAAAAAAAAGAAAAGAAAAAATTCAAGAAAATAGTTAAGAGAAAAATCATCCTCCAGTGAAAACCACTATGGTGGCACTTTGGACAAGTACTATAATGAAAACCTGGAAAATAGGCATCATGAGTAGAATCAAGCATCTATGTGTGCCATTTTAGGTGGAATCATATCATCCTATCCATAATAAATTCAATATTTCATCCATTGTATCCATAATAAATCCATGAACCATTCATCTAACTCATTTTCATCCAAATCCAAGTTATCTTGATCTTGACAAGGTTTGGTGTACACATTACACTTGCTTATGGAAAACATCTTCACATGGGTCACTGTCACTGATCCTATCTTATCCAACATTATTTGAGCCATGAAGGAATTTTCCAAAGGGTCATACTCTATCCAAAAATGTTATCCTATCACTAGCTAATCCTTTGCATCCTTTACATATCTATCCATCCATTTATTTATCCACACATCCACCCATCAGATTCCCTACATTGTTAGAAACTAGGGGCAGGTACTTACATCTTGCATTAGAATAAATCTTGATCTATGTCTTCTAGCTCACATTATTATCTACGCATCATCCAAATAATTCAAACAATCCATATTAGTTGCATCTTGCTAACACTTCAACATGGTATCAAAAAATTCAACAATCTTGTTCCTAGCCAGGCTACAAATCTTGATCAATCGTTATCCGATCAATCAATCATCATCTTGGGATGTATCCTTCCCAACCCTCATGTTGTTCCTATCTTGACAACACTATCTTTGCATTATTGTGTATCCTCAATAATGTTATCATTATTAGAAATTACTCAATCAAATCAATCAATTTTAGTTGGCCTATCAACAAGACCTCAAAAGACTATTGATATCCCTACATAATGATATCTCTTTATCATTCATCCATATGATCAACATCAAAACCAAAAAATAGTTATAAAACCATCAAAATACAACAAATTCATATAAAAAAAAAAATTCCCAAAACTTTGTAGGTCATCTCCGTACAAGTCGCATTTGAGTCAAAATAGTCAAACTATTTTGTATCTGAGCTTGCATTTATGAAAGGACATCATCAATGAGCCCTCAAAGCACTAGGTTAGTCTCTATAGGTGTCCCTCTTGGTCTTTAATCTAAATCAAAAAATCCAAAAACATTCAAATGTCTGATCAAAATCCAAAAATAGTAAAATGACTTATAGTCGAACTACGTTTTCTTTGAGCTTGCATGTAGGAAAGGTCATCATCGATGAGCCCCCAAGGCACTAGATTAGTCCCTTTAGGTGTCCCTCTTGGTCTTTAAACTTGGTCAAAAATTCAAAAACATTCAAATATCTTATCAAAATCCAAAAATATTTGTAAAAAGTCAAAAAACTCCAAAAAATAGTATCACACCATAGAGTCAAACTATGATGTCTTTGCATTCATCACATAGGCAAGGCCATCATCGATGAGCCCCCGAGTAACTAGATCAGTCCCTTTAGGTCCCCCTCTTAGTCTCTAAACCTCCCAAAAATATTTAAAACAACACCAAATAAGCTCAAAAAGCATAAAAACATTAAAAGAAATCTCAAAAATCCTATCTCCGCTATCACCTATTTGCAATAAACTCTCCATCCATAGTAAAAAATCATCACCTTCAGCCTTTGACAACACAATCAACAAACAAAGCAAACAGTGAAATCCAAAACTTCCAAGCAAAGAAATGAAACGACTGGATCATCATTAGACTAAAACAATGCCTAAGTGTTAACTACCCCATTTTTTGAAAATCATCATCAACATCCCAATGTGTGTCTTAACGGATAAAATGTTCCTACAATAGAAAAAATCGATGGATAAACATCCTAAAACATCAAAACATCTATGGCAAGTGATACAACAACATTTTTATCTTTTTATGATCTTGTAGACACGTAATTTATGCTGATTGATATCATGCACTTGATTCTGATTAACTAACTTCAATTCTTCCTTGATCATTTCTTTACTAACCAATTAATTGAATAATCTTTATTTAATTAATTCATCAAAATTCCTCCTTTAATTAAATAAATCAACTTTATTTACTTAAATCTTAATGTTTTTCATTTAATTAAATAAAAAAAAATTATTTAATTAAATCCTAATATTCTTCCTCTAATTAAACAAATCCACTTTATTTAATTAAATCCTAATGTTCTTCATTTAATTCAATAAATCAATTTTATTTAATTAAATTACTAATCTTTCAATATCCTCACATTTGGTTTAAATAAATTCAAAGTATTTAAACTAAATGTCCCAATCAAACTAATTTCATCTAAGTTAATTAATCCTAGATTAATTAACTCCTAAATCCTCCATTTCTCTAGCTTTTGCAAGTTGCACATGTAAATCAATTTGTTTAATTTATTAATTCCTCATACTTCCATTCAAATATGGCATATTCTTGGAATATTCCACTTATTTGAATTCTCCCTCCCAAAGGACTTTTTTCCTCCAACTTGGCATTAAAGGCTCTTACATGTCCTCTCCTTGAACCAACTTGGCATTAATTCCTCTTACATCCCCTCTTGCACAAGTCACTTCTTCAAATTCAAATTCCACCTACATGCATTTAACATGCACATTGTTCAAAATGTACTCCACTCTCCTTCATTAGCATGTTGACAAGTGCAACAATGCCATTGTCCCTTTCTTTAATCCCACATTCATCCTATTCTTCATTATCCAATCCTTATTCACTATAAATAGAGGCCTTCTCTATTGATTTGGGATCCACAATCATCCATATTTTGATGCAAAGTTATGATCCAAGTTTATGCAAGTTTATTATCCACAACTTCATCCATATTTTCATCCAAGTTAGCATAGAATTTATCATCCATAGCTAGGTTATTGGAATTTTGCATCAAGATTCACACATCTATCATCAAGCTTATCAAGGAATTGGGAAAGGGCTTCTTTTCACATCAAAGAGGCACCAATTCCCCCATTGGATGTTGGTTTGAGCATTAGAATAGGATTTCATTAGTAGTTTATTTGATTACTTTACTTTGATTTCATGTTCTTGTGTTTGAATGAATTTCATAGGGAATGTTTGGTTTAAACTTGTTTGAGACTGATGTTTGCTTGTTTGTCCATGTTTGAGCAACTTTAGGAAAAACATTCTATATTTGGCGCTAGAAGGAGGGCAGAAATCTCAAAATTAACACGTTTTTTTGGCCATTTTCATTGTTTTTTTTCTCTTTTTTGCTTTCCTAGGACAAAAAATGACGATGGAGGAAATAGTGATGCAAACGCAGTCTCTATTTTTCCACAGAGCAATGCTGAATTTAGCATAGCGATGCTGAAATCCTCAAACAATGACACAATCATTTTATCATCTCTATATAGCGACACTGCCTCTATGTTCAAATGGTGAGGCTATTGTTTTTTTCTTTTATAGTCAATCTTAAAATGGTAATATCTTGGTCATACGAAGGTCTTTTTAGAACTTTTTTTTTGAAATAGGGTAGAATTTCATAAACTATGCAATGGTGTAGGTGGTTCTTAACTTTTATAGAGTTCAAATTTTCAAATTTTCACCTAATGTCAAATCACAATGAAATTTGGTCTAAGTTTTAGGGTTTCTATGCTTAATCATTTATCTAACCCACATATCTTCTTGTTTCTTGATTTCATCTAACATTTGGAGCTTGGATTGCAGGTTTTAAACAATCATGGAGCATGGAAGTGAAATAAAAAGCATTTGATACTCATTGTAATAGTTTTTTTAAACACTCATGGGAAAATAACCTATCATATATTTTTCTTTCATGCTTTAGGACCAACTAGAATTATTTTGGGCATAAAATTAACCTACAACTCAAGCCTTCTCAAGTTGGTTAAAATTGAACCTTAGACACTAACTAGAATGTCGATTTTGGACTAAAATTGAACAATCAACTTCACACTCAAGTTTGGTGCTTTAAAAAGAACTCATTATTTCCTTTGAGGATTTAAAACGAACTTGTGGTTACTTTTTTTTTGTAATCTTCTTTAAAAACTAATACAATTCAAATGTGTATGCACTTCTCTCATGCTTCACGACAATCTTGAGAATCAAAATCATTTTAGTGATATTAGTTTTTCTAAAAGATTGCCTCCACACTTCAAGTTTGGGTTTAAAATTGAACAAATCATGCTAGTGTGAATAAAAGGAATTGTGTGTGTCCTCTCCTATGTGTGTTAGGCGGTTGAACTACAAATGTACTTCTTCACTATTGTTTACCTTTAGAAAGTCTACCTTGGTGGGAAAAAGTACTCACCCTAAGGGAACAACTCAAACCGGTAACGATTTAAATGCCAAGCTAATCCCAACTGGTATATAAATTTGAATGTTGAGGAAACTCATCATTATAGGAGCTCCTACAAACAAGCAGGTGATACTATTTTTATGGTTTGATCTTGCCTCTCATGTGGCCATTTGAATGGGTACCCTAATTATGAACAAATTTGTGTAAAAACCAAAAACCCTACTATTTGTTAGTACAAGAGGTTGGACCTCTAAATTCATCCCACATACTTGTGGTTCTTAGTAGAGATGAAAAGGTCATCATGGGAGATTCATGAGAACTAAAGCTTGGCTGACCCGTAGAAGTGAGTGTCATGGAGGGGAGCCAGTGTGGTCAAGCTTCTAATCATCCGCTCTGAATAAGTGCAGCTGGAGAAATCCAAGTGGGAATTCAACAAATATTGTCTTTTCTCATAGGATTGTGCATTATTTTGGAATCTAAACACTTTTCTTGGATCTAAAAAAATTGAAAATAAACATTCAACAAATGATCAGAATTCCAAACCCTTTGTAAAGAGCAAATATCCTTGAAAAGTCTAAGTATTACTACTTGTCCCTAGGGATTTATCCTTAGAGGCTTCTAAATATTTAGGCCTATATCTCAATTTTCTCTCTCTAAAGTCAACATTAGGGACCTATTTCCTTTCTTTCCTTGATTTCCACATAATGGACCTTGTGGGATGAAAAGGAGATTGAGACATAGACATTCAGTTTGAAAGCTAAGAAAGAAAGTGTTTGTGGTAAAACGAATCTATTAAGCAAAGATTAAATCAATTGAACTCCACACATGTGCTTGTTATCTTTTGTCTCATGGTCTTCCAAGCAAAACATTGGTCTTCTAGTTTGAATTACTCATTAGGGTAAGGCATATTATTCACTATCTGGGTCTTGTAAATAAGTCCCTCTTAGGTTCATTTAGGATCAAAACAACTAATCATTTCATCCATCTCAAACATCAATCAAATCCCATCTCACAAATAACTTTTGAACCATTGGAAAAATCATTCATACTAGACTTTTGGTAAAATCCTTCAAATCAACATCAAAATATCCTTGTTTGGCTAAGTGTGTGTGGATGAATCCTTCCTCATACATCTAGTTAAATTATCATCTGTGTGGACAAGTTTATTCCAAGATAACATCCAACATCTTGGGGTTTATAAGTCCATTATCCATATCAAATCTGTGTCTGTTAAATATGTGTGAGCTAACTAAAGAAATATAAACCAACACACCAATAAGACATTAAATCAAAGGAAACTAATTGAAAAGTAAAGAAAACTTTTAAAAAAATAGCTCCTTCAAAAGCGTCCTATCATCCTCTATCTCCAGAAATTTTGTCGATTCCAGCTGTTTCTCTCAGATTTTGTCGGGCTCAAAAAATAGTCCTCTCAGAGAATAAGATTGTAGATGATAAATGCATGCTATGCTAAGATATGATTATGTTGATTAAATGATGCATGATTGCAAATTGCTATGATTACTTGATAAAGAAATTATGATTATGAATGCTCTTAAATGCTAATAATAAATGCTAACTAAATGCAACTATTCTCTAATCGCCTATTGCTTAATTGTAATTCAAAAAAATGCTTGGATATGCAGGCATATTTATAGAGCTTTTGAAGGATTGTGATTGGCTGATGCGATCAACGGCTGTGATAATCCTGACAGATCGAACGGTTGAAGATGGAGAAGACTAGAGAGAAAAATAGAAGAAAAACAAAAAGTAGGATGTGTTTCCTCTTTCATGGAAGAGATAAGATGAGATGATAAAAATCATCTTTTTCGAGGATTTTGGAAAGATTTAAGAAGATAAATAATGAATTATAAATTCAAATATTTATTTATGGGTAACATGGAGATTTTTTTCAATTAAATAATCATTTAATTAAAATTTGAAAAAGATTTCATAATTAAATAAAATATAATTATGATTTGGAAAGATATGAAGGACATTAATTAAATAAAGATATTTAATTAATTTTTTAGGAAATGATATGTAGATGAAATTAATTAAATAAAATATTTAATTAATTAGAAGAAAGATTTGAATAGGAGAAATGAAATATTTAAATTTAATTAAATCAAAAGACTTAATTAAATTCAAAAGGTGATAATTAATTAAGATAAATAAAGGGTATTTATTTAATTAATTAATTAGACATATGAATGTGAAATAATTAAATAAAGTGAATTTATTTAATTAAGGTGGAAGAATAAAGTGAATGAACAATATAATTAAATTAATTAAATTTAATCATATGTAGAGGACTTTAGAGAAATTAATTAAATAATAAATATTTAATTAAATGCCAGGATTAATTAGACATGACCAATTTTATGCATATACATTTTTCCCCTCTTTGAAGTGATGTGAGAAATGCATTGCTTCAAAGAAAATATTCTTGCTTTTGAAAAAATTTCCCCTAATTGAAAAATCTAACCAATATGTCCTTTTGATTTGACTCTGATATGTTTATGATTGAAAAATGTGGCTAATATTGATGATGCCCCCTCGGGAGGTAAATCACTGATGATGAGAAAGATGTTGAGTTGATGATGAAATTCAGATGATGAGAGGGATATAGTGATTTAGCTCTTGATAATTGATTAAAAGATGCCCCAGTTTGAAAAATAAGGTCACAGTTTGAGAAAAAAAATAAATGCCACAAAAACCCACCTTGGTTGACCTTTAAAAGGTCAAAAGGGTAAAAAGGGCAAGTCATTTTCACCTTTTGACTTTAGTGACTTTTTTCTTTGACGCTGACTTGGCGAGATGGAGATTCCAGTCCATACACATAGATTTGAGCGGGCTCGCCAGTACCAGAGACCATCCGCGTACAGACCACCGATGAGTTGATTCTATCCTCTTTGCTTTGAAATTTTTTGATTTCAATCATTTTTTTTGAGGAACTTGTGTGTATTTAGAATTAACAGTTTGTTTTAGTGCATAGAGGAAATAGAATAGCACATTCAATAATTTTTGTAATGCATAGAGGGATTGATATAGTGCATCTAGGAATGTGCCTCAGCCAATGTTATATTAGCGCATATAGGAAATAGATTAGCGCATCCAGGGTTCTTGCGCATTAGGTAGATGAAATGGCACATACGCTTAGAGGTTTAGCGCATATCAGGAAATAGTGCATAGGGGAATTGATATAGCACTTTGAGGACACATAATGGCACATTGGGGGGAAACTTCAACGCATTTGGGGTTTTAGCACATAGAGGCCGCAGATTAGCGCATCCAAGAAATTTAGGCAGAATGCACTATTTGATGAAAGTGATGAAAGAATGATGACGTATATTTCTTCTTTGATCAATAGATAGATAAATTGTCTTGTCATCATGTTGATATGGATAGAAATGATAGAAGATCTGATAAATGATGAATTGATAACTTTGTTTCTATTGAATGAAAAACAAAGAGTAGAATGATAGATGGATTGTGATTTACTGATAACTTTGATTTAGAAAATAAAGAGTAGATGAATGATATGACTTCTGATAAAAAAAATTTCTACGATAGAAAACAAATAGTAGATGATGTGATTGAAAACATATTTGCATTCATGACCGAAGTACAAATAGGAAGATGATTTGATAGTTGATAAGTTTTATTTCCTGAAAAAGAAAACAAATAGTAAATGATGATAGAGTAGATTGATTTGATATTCAGATAGATAGATTTTGCATTGATTTCATGATATGAGTCACTTAGATAGAGCACTTGATATGGTTCACTGATATGATGCACTGATATGGGTCACTGATAGGGATCACTGATAGATAGATATGGGTTTTGATTTCATGATGTTAAGTAGATAGATCACTTTGATATGAGTCTAATTGATTGTCTTTGTGATGACCAAATATAAGAGGTTTTCAAAAACCTCCAGATCAGAGAATGCTTCCCTATGGGTTGGGATAGGATACGCAATCTGACACCTACAGATGTACAGTTGATAGTGAGATATGGGTTGGGACCTTTATTGTCTATGCCTCTGATTCAGGTCAATAGGGGACTATTGACCACACTAGTAGAGAGATGGCATTCTGAGCATAATACCTTTCATTTTCCAATGGGTGAGATGACTGTGACCTCGGAGGATGTATACAATATTTTGGGGATTCTAGTGGTAGGTGCTCTTGTTTTTTATGACCACAAGGAGCTAGGTGGTACAGACACACTCATGAGAGTGTTTTTGGATGACCAGATAGCAGGGTATTGGGTGCCATGGGCAGATTTGAGGGGATATCTGGCCTTACCCACCATTTTGAGTGCATTCATTGGAGGCTTCCTTTTTCTGGACCGCCGGTCAAAGGGACTATCAGTTGGGTGGGGGAGGATCATTGAGCAGATGATAGGTCAGCAGTGGAGATATGCCTAGGGGAGTTGCATGTTAGCGCATTTGTATCATGACTTGCATCAAGTAGTGTACAAAGGATCGTCCAATTTTTCATGTGGTGTTATTCTACTCTAGATCTGGGCATGGGAGCATATTGCTATTACTAGACCACTTGGACCTAAGGCTAGGCCACCAAGCAGGCCATATGTATATGCATATTCTAGTGCACTTTTCCAACCCAAGCTAGAAAAGTTGGATTACTGGAGACAGAGTCTAGATGATGTAGATTCAATGATATAGAGGCCTTACATAGATTGTGAGGCATGGGATACAAATCATCTGGAGATGCCTTTTGTATGTATACTCTGATATCTGATAGGTCGGACCCCTTTTATTATAAAGATATTTCTAGCTTTGTGAGTACATAGATAGTTCAGATATACTTAGGGGATTCCTCAGGGTGTTGTGCACTATGCATGGCACAAGGCACAAGGATGATCTTTGATTGGGGCCCTGAATTTCTTATCAGGTTGCTTATACAGAGTATACAAGTTTATAGCCTGAGGTATGGGATAGCAAGCCTAATATGACTGATGCAGGTATGTCTGAGGAGTACTCTTCTTATTTTCACACACCCATTTCCTCGTTTCACATGTCCAAATGAGCCACACCCATTTTGGTGGCACATCAGCCAGGGGGGGGGAGATAGGAGGATGTGGCAGGGGGATTAGGCTGTTGGTGGAGGAGAGGAGGAGGAGAGATGGAGATGGGGAGAGCTCAAATGATGGTGGTGGGTATGACGGTGGAGATGGTGGAGGGGATGAGCAGAGGCTAATGAAACCGAAGCTAGACATTTTGGGTAGTGTACAGATCATGCAGAGGCTGAGGACTGGTATGGGATGGAGGATAGTGATTAGGGTCCCTTCCACAATGAAGTGGGCACAAATAGCTACTCTGCAAGCCTAGGTACAGACTCTCCAAGGGAAACAAACATAGTTGCAGAGCCAGTTGGCTCAGGCTCAAAGTTTTACAGTGCAATTATAGACATAGCTTGCACAGGCACAGGCATAGACACCTCCTCCTACCTCGGACCCACAGGTGGCCCAATTGATAGTAGAGAGAGACTCCTTCAGATGGAGGATATTAGAGGAAGAGGGGGTTGTTGAGAGACTCATGGGCACTATTGACAGTGCATCTTTGTGAGAGGCCATTGTAGAGGGATTCAAGATTTCTAGGGAGGCTAAGCATTACCGGATTAGCTATGAGGAGTTGTGCCCTGTCGAGGGAAAAGAGCCTTACCTCGGTCCTACTACAGATCCAGGAGCAGGTCACAGACTGTATCTCATAGCAGAGGGGTTACATGACTTTGACAAGATCCTGGCGTAGGTGGTAGTGGTAGGCCACCAGTCTCTAAACTAGCTCCATCAAGGGGCTCCACTAGCCAACCTTGATATGTGATGTTTATTGATGTAGTATTATGGATGTACTTCACACATGTATATCATTTTTGGAGCATGTATATTGTTTTTGATCATATCTTATGTATCTCTCTAGACTTTCTAGTTTCATTGGACATTGAACATTTGTATTTATTTTTGATGAGTGATGATATGCAGCGGTGATGAGTTTGGATGATGTACATTTTTTATGATGATGATATGGATATGCTTTTGTTTGTATATGTTATGAGATGGATTTGTGATGCCTTTTAATGGTTTGATGACTAACCTGTGATGCAGGATGATTCTTATGATGACGATTTGTGATGCATACTAATGATGTCATGCAGGTGGATGACTTATGGTGTGATTATGAAAATATGCAATGGGATATATGATATGTTTATGAAGAATGCAATATTTTGCAAATGAGGTAGAAATGTAATGTATGTATGAATTTTTGTTTTTGGATTTTTCAAATGCATAAATAATGATGATGTGATGGAAAATGGATGTTTATATTTATGAAATGCATCATGAATTTGTAATATGCATATGAATGAGGAAATGATATGAAATTGATGGGTCAACTGTTATGTGAAAAATGACATAATATATAAATGATATGAGAAAGATAGATGATTAAAGATATGATATGAATGTAAAGTGACAAATGATAAATGATATGAATAATGGTATGAAGTGAAATAAACATGATTACTAATAATGAGATGTATGATAAGATGATAAATGATATGCAATGAAATGTAATGAAATGGGATGAAATGGATGAAATGATAATGGAATGTAATGAAATGAGAAGTGAAATGAAATAGATTATGAAATGATGACACAAAGATAAAATATGCTAATGAAATGGTAATGAAGATGATAAATGGTATGCAATGAAATGATATGATATGAAAAAATGATAAATGATATGAAATACCTAATGGATAAATGAATGATATGAAATGATAAAGCATCTAAATGATATGAAAATGAATGATAAATGATAAAATATATGATATGTACAGGACCTAGATGAAATGATAATGATGAATGAAATGATGATGAAGATGAAAGATGGTAATGAAACAAATGTTAGAATTTCCTCCACAAATATTCCAAAGAGACATGGCAGTCGTTGATGTTTTTGTTCAGCCTTTGAAAACTCTGATGCAAATCCATAGATATGTACAATTATCTAAGAAATGCAATGAAATGAAACCAACCATTTGTTGAGCCCTTTGTTAGCTTTCTTGAATCATCATAGAGCATTTTAAAATGTTGGAAGTATGTACAAACATCAGAGAGGAAATTAGCACCAATGATGACCAGAGTACAACTTTCATGATTTTTGATATAGCAAGTGAACACAAGCATCGAGGTATAATTGAACCGAGATGACCTGAGTATTTCTTGCATAAACAGACAAAGATTAACCACTTTTTTATGCAAATTTGGAACTATCATCAATGATACACTTTAGAAATCATGTCTCGTGACATATTTGCAATAGATTGATAGGTAACCTCAAGACAACAGGCAAAGAAAAATATCCTCTTTCCTTGCCACTCTAGTTCAGTACATCATAGAGTGTGCTCCAGAGGGATGATACCAAAAGTCAAACAACCATTGTTCAAAATATAATACTGATATTCCAAACATTTATTCAGATTTTAGATCATCCAGATATGTGTCATGATATGAAATTTGTTGATAACTGTTGTGATATGGATCAATGATTGGATAAAGTTTGCAGGATTTGATTGTTTGTTCACATGATTGAATTTTATGTCATTGTCTAGTTGTTTTGGTAGAACCTGAAAGTTGATTGCCCCCAATATGTCATTGTTTGCCTCTAGTATTGACACAACTTGCTAAAATAAATATATACAATGATCAAGCCATGGTAAGATGTTTATCGCAGTATGATGTTGTTATGACCATAAGATGATGGTGAAAAGATGCATAAAATGAAGCCTGAGAAGCTAAGTGCAGAACATGAACTAATAGATGGAGAGCTACAAATAGAGTCTGTTTGCCAGATTTTCACTATCTGTCTTTATTGCATTTTTTTTATTTCTTTTTGACTTTTTTGTATTTTTCTTGTCAATAGACTGCCTGTTGCGAGGTTTTCACCCTATGACTTTTTTTTTAGGACATTTTTTTCTATTTTTATGGATTTTTTCAAGACTTTTTCTAATTTTTCTATGGATTTTTTTCAAGAGTTTTTCTATTGTTTTTATGGATTTTTTTTTATGACTTTTTTTTTAATTTTTATAGGTTTTTTTCAGGACTTTTATGGATGATGATAACTGATTTAGACATAATACTTCTTCAAGTGCATGTTGTTGATGGGTTCGTCAAACAAGTCCCCTTCAGGTGTTGAAAGTTTGTATGCTCCTGAACCGTATACTGTGATGACCACGTAAGGACCCAGCCAATTCGGTTCAAACTTTCCTTTCTTCTCTCTATCTTGCTGATTTTGTGGGTTTTCCTTCAAAACAAGATCACCGACCTGAAAGTTACATGGCTTGACTCTGTGATTATAGCTACGAGACATCATCTTTTGAAATGCTTTCAAATGATCAGCTGCTCGTTGTCTCTTCTCATCAAGTAGTTCCAGCTCTTGTAGCTGGGAAACTCTGTATTCATCATCTGTGATTAAACCTTTTAGTGACACTCTCAGTGATGGAATCTCAACCTCTAGAGGTACTATGGCTTCTGCTCCATAGACAAGAGAGAACGGTGTTGCTCTTGTTGGCATTCTGATACTAGTTCTATAAGCCCATAATGCGGGATTGAGTTATACATGCCAATCTTTTCCTACATCATTCACAGTCTTCTTCAAGATTTTCAGTATGGTTTTGTTCAAGGCCTCTACTTGGCCATTCCCTTGCAAGTAGTAGGGTGTTGAATATCTATGTTGGATATGGAGTCTCTCACAAAGTTCGTCAATATCCTGATTATTGAAGGGTTGTCCATTATCTGTGATGATGGAATTGGGAATGCAATACCGACAAATGATATAGTTGAGTATGAACAATGAGATTTGTTTGTCGGTAACCTTAGTGAGAGGTACTACCTCAATCCACTTGGTAAAGTACTATGTCACTGTGATGATGAACTTGTGTCTGTTTGATGATGAAAGATGAATCTTGCCTACCATATCTAACCCCCATTGAGAGAATGGCCAGGTTGGTGTGAATGGTTGTAGTTCCTATGCTGGCACATGGATGAGATTCCCATGTATCAGACATTTTGAGCACTTCTTCACAAAAGTGAATGATTCTCTTCCCATTGTAGGCCAGTAGTAACCCATTCTAATCAATTTCTTGGATAAGATCAGTTCCTTGGAATTAGTACCACAAATGCCACCATGAACTTCTTGTAAAGCCTTGTCAGATTCATCATGTTCAAGACATCGAAGTAAAGTACCATCAAGACCACGGCAATAAAGGATGTCAACGATAAGAGTATAGTGAGAGGATTGGAAGATAAAGTTACACTTTTCATTTTGGGATAAGTCAGGTGGTAAGATGTCATCTTTTAGGTAGGCATAAATATTTCCATACCAAGGTGAATTGGATCTTACTAAGTGCCAAATGATTTGTCTTTCAAGTGTGTCATAGGCCGGTACAAATGATTGTTCCACCAGAAATTCATAGTGAGCCTAATTTTCTAAGAGTTGTAGCAATGATGTGATCGAGGCCATGGCGTTAGCTGCTTTGTTATCAAGTCTTAGAATTTGTATGAACTTGATATCCACGAAGTACTTCTTGAAATCGTCAACCATCTTCTTATATGGCAACATTTTGTCATCTTTGGTCTAATTATCATCATTGATCTGATTTATGACTAACTATGAGTCACCATAAACGTGTAGTTCTGTGATCCTCCATTCCAATGTGATCTTGAGTCCAGTGATTAAAGCTTCATACTTGGCTATGTTGTTAGTGCATGGAAACATTAGCCTATATGATCGAGGAATGGTATTTCCTTGAGGGGTGACAAAGACTATACTTTCCCCCAATCCATGTTGAGTGAAAGAACCATCAAAATATAAAGACCATGGTTGTTTTGATTCTGCGGTGAAGACGATAGCATCTGGAAATTCGATATGCATGGGATGCTCTGCTTGTAGTGGTGTGTCAACTAGTTGATTGGTGATAACTTGTCCTTTGATTGCTTTGTGATCAACATAATGAATTTCAAACTCACTCAAGATCATAACCCATTTTGCTAACCTTTCTATTAATGTAGCCTTGCTCAATAGATACTTAAGTGGATCAATCTTTGCAACAAGATTGATTGTATGAATTAACATGTAGTGCCAAAATTTCTATGAGGAAAAGACTACTGCTAGACAAGCCTTCTCGATGAAAGTGTAGTTGAGTTCATGAATTGTTAGCATTTGGCTGATGTAATAACTTGCACGTTCCTTTCCTGTAGAGTCTTCTTGTGCTAATAATTCCCCCAAAGATGTCTTTGTTGCGGCAATATATAAGATTAGAGGTTTTTTCGGATTTGGTGGTACTAGAACTGGTGGGTTCATTAGGTACTACTTGATTTGATGAAAGGCCATTTCACACTTGTCATCCCATTTGAAAGGAACATTCTTATGCAATAGATGTGTGAAAGGTAGACTTTTATCTGCCAGCTGTGCGATGAACCTTCGTATAGATTGGAGTGGTCCCTATAATGACCTCAACTGACTGATATTCCTTGGTGGAGGAATTTCCATGATTGCTTGTACCTTGGTAGGATCTACTTCAATCCCTTTTTTTGATACTATGTATCCTAAGAACTTTCCAGATGTGACCCCAAAAACACATTTCTTGGGGTTGAGGAAAACTTTGAACTTTTCTAAGCTTGAAAAGATTTTGGATAACGCTTCAAGATGTCCTTCTCTTGTCACTACTAAATTTGACACCATTTTTTGATGGCCGTTCGTCAGTCATTCGACAAATCTTTGTCGGAAGAGCGACAAAATGGTGAAAATCTTTGTGTCATTATTTTTTCGTTGAAAGGTCGATGACGAATTAAACGTCGAAATAACGGCGAAGAATCGTCGGTCGATGGCATCGTGAAATGCCTTGAACTTTCATTGGAATATCGACGAACACTTCGTGTATCCACTAACGAATTACACTAGAAGTTTGTCGCCAGTTCGACGAAATGGGCAAGCAGTAGCGTCGAAACAACAGCAGACGTTCATTGCCATTTTGAAGAAATGGGCAAGGAGTAGCATCGAAACAACACCAAAATTTCATCGAATGTGCAATGAAATAGGCAAGTAGTAGCATTGAAACAACACCAAGAGTTCGTCGAATTTGCGACGAAAATAGCAAGGAGTAGCATCATCAGAAGACCAAAAGTTCATCGAAAATGCAACGAAATAGGCAACGAGTAGCGTGGTAGCAATGCTGAAAGATTGTCGAAATTGTGACGAAATGGGCAAGGAGTTAGGATGAAATCTTCATCGCACCTATAGCAACTTCGTCGAGCCTTTCTGTTGATTCGTCGGTGGTTGTCGTTGAAATTGCGATGAAGCATAAATTTTTTTTAAAAAAAAATATTCGTGGAAATGTACCATTGCGAAGAATGATGACTGATCATACATACAGACTGCATATTGGTTTGATGCTTCAAACGATGCATTTCTTATATTGAAAAGGGCATTACCTTATTGAGCTTCTCTTTGTTTCGAGAATAGTTTAATATTCTCTACTTAACAGGGCCAACCACATGACAGTGGAAGCTCATTTGGCCCCTCCCCCCCCCCTCACATCACTCTCAATTCCCCATACCCAATCATATAACATTAATCATTCATTCATCCATTAATAACATATAACATTCATTCATTCATCCATTAATAACATATAAAATTCATTCATTCATCCATTAATAACATATAACATTCATTCATCCATTAATAACATATAAATTCATTCATTAACATATAACATTCATTAATTAACATATTCACATTCATTCATTAACATATAATATTCATTCTTTCAATTTTTACATATCAAAAATATGGTTGTCATGATATGATTACAATCACTTTTTTTTTGTTTCTTTTTTAAAGCTATATAAAGCTGAAGTGGAGTACCGTTTTCTAAATCAATATTTGTCCGCCCTTTAGTTGTTTTGCCCTCTACTTGTGATCTTAATGTACGCATAGTCATCTGCTCATGATGTGGACGCTGCTTCAAGGGGGGATCTGCTGCAATAAGAAATAAATGTTAAACTAATATGTTTTATTATTATTGTTACAAGTATTTCATTAATTAAAATAACATTAGAGTGGTTCTCTTTACCTGATGGGTCCACATCATGTTCTTGAAATTTTGTTATAGACTCATGCCCAACATGTTGAACACCCTCTAAATCCTGATTTGCAGTTGAAACACGAAAGGCTACATTAATTAATACACCAATTGAAATTAAATATGTTTAAGAGAACATGAGGGTGGTCCTCTTTACCTGATGGGGCCACATCATGTTCCTGATCTTCTCTAGCCTGATCATCAACACGTTGATCACACTCTACATGCTCTAAAGTTGAAACATGAAAGGTTACATTAATTAATAGACCAATTGTAATTAAATATGTTTAAAAGAACTTTAGAGTGGTCCTCTTTACCTAATGGGGCCACATCATATTCCTGATCTTCTCTAGCCTGATCATGCTCAACATGTTGATCACGCTCTACATGCTCTAAAGTACCGGGATGCACACCATGACCTTCATCTGCACATTTTTCTCCACCCTCACCAGGCTGCATTCCAATGTCATGTGGAGTATTATCATTGCTTGAATGTTTAAAACAAATAGGAATGCAATTACTTTATGGTGGAAATTAATATTGAATAAATTGCACAAGTATTCAATTTTAAATAAACTTTATTGAGTTTATTTACCTACGTGTCGGATGCAATGGAAGATTGTGTTTTCCTAGTCAAGACTCTTAGGTGTTCAACCACGGCTCCATAGCCTTGCTGGAAGGCAATCTTCAGGTCCTCTTCTGTGGGAACTTTGTTGAATTCAGAGCCCTACATTTTTGCAGAAGATCATGAATTTTGCTTCTATGGTGTGGTAAAACCAAAATTGTTTTCAATTTATTATAATTTGGATGCAATATTTCATTTATTGATACTTACAATTCATGCGGCTAATTTCATATAACCACCAGAGCCAAGTTTGTGTTGCCCATGCTTTTCTATTTTTTCCTTTGTTTCCTTTGATGTGTTGGGTAGCCTATGAAAAGTTTGAAATATGTTAGATTATGTAAAAAGAAAGAGTAATCAGTATATAATTACATTGTTGATAGTATCACACATAGCATACTACATTTTTACAAAAAATTAATGGCATTTCCATAGCATACAGACATTGAGAGCATATAAAATACATAGTTCAATCCATGAATTATAGAAAATAGATTTTTGTTGGTTATATTCATATCGCTGATTACATTGTACAAAACATACTACAACTGCATAAATATCAGATGGTGACAGTTGTCTATGCTACCACATTTTTCATACATGTCTACCAAAGCATTTTATCAAACAGTTCACTGCCTTGCTGCTATGGCTAAAAGCCTAAAATAGGTGCTTTCAAACAAGCTATGGATGCTTGGAAAAAATCTATCAAAGCATAATAGTAAGCAATAGCATAGACAAGGCAGTGAACAGTTTCAAAAAATGCCTCAAAGAAATGTGGTCTCATGGTGATGGAATGCCATAACAATCCATAGCAATTTGCTTGTCATGGCATTCGTTATGGCATTCCATCACCATGAGACCACATTTTTTTGAAGCATTTTTTCAAATAGTTCACTACCTTTTCTATGCTACCACATTTTTCATACATGTCTACCAAAGCATTTTATCAAACAGTTCAACTCCTTCATGCTATGGCTAAAAATAAAAACCTAAAACAGGTGCTTTCAACAAGCTATGGATGCTTGGAAAAAATCTACCAAAGCATAATAGTAAGCAA
>VDFB02193867.1:51615728-51632836 GCA_007258455.2 Sequoia sempervirens | reverse complement strand
TTTATAAAATATAATATATATTTTTTTAAATAAAGATTTAAAGATTATTATATATCATGTATATTTAGAGATCCATAGAATTATCTTTTTAACTATGAAATTAATATGATTAATTTCATTTATAATTTTATCTTATCTTATCTTTTTAACAATTTTTTGGTATCCTACATAATTTGTTTTCTATAAGTATCATGTTGTATACTCTTTATATGGAAGGTAGTGTTTTGTCATGGAGCTTAATAAGTTTTAATAATTTTTAGTCATTTTAAAGATTTTTATTTTTTTATAAAGATAGGTTTATTTAGACTTTTGATGGATTATGTACAATTATGCATATTCTTTTATTTATTATATTTTTTGCAATATCATGTTATTCTTGATTAATCACATTATTTGTTTGTCATTTTTATTTGTTTTCTTGAAAAATATTTTATCTTTACATTACATCTATGATAATTTCAAAATTATCAAATTTAAAAATTATAAATAAAAACTTATTTTTATTAATATCTTGAAGTACATAGGTCCTAATCTTTTGTAGATTAATAACTATCTAAATAGCTATTTCTTTCCTTTATTTCTATAAATGTGTCTCATGTATCTATTGAAATTTATGAGATGTGTATGTAATTCTTAGCACAACACTCTTAGAGATTAGGATTTATTTCCACATTTATCTATTTTCTTATTGTTCATATTAGTGGCTAATTAAATCTTCATTGAAAACCTACAAAGAGCTTGGGTCCTTCAATCTCAAAGCTTGTCTAATTTCTTGATGAGAATCATTCACAAACATTCCCAATATTGTGCTCCTTGCATGATACATTTATAAAATGCACTTGGTAATTTAGTATGTGGTTGAAATATTAGAGTAACAACAAATGGTTCTTTTCATTTTTGGCACATGATTGCCCATTTTTAGTATGTTAATTTTTATTTTCACTTTTATTTTCATGGTTTTCATGTTGTCAAATTTCATACATTTCTTAGCCTTTTTAAAAAAATAAATGAAGGTTCTATTAGTGTCCCCAATCTTGCTAAAAATCATGTATAGAGAGAGTACAATATATAAACTATTAATTATAGAATATAACAACAAAATGAATTTAAAAACTACTACATAGAAACAAGGTTTAGAATAATTCAAAATAGAATCTGAATTTACTCCTACAAAATCACTATGTATGAGAGCCCTATGTAGCCACACTTTCCTCTCCCCACTCCTCTCTCCCTCTCTCTCACTCTCTTTCTTAGCCTCTCCCACTCTCTCCTGCTCTCTCCCTCCTATCTCCTCTCCCACTCTCTCCCATTCTCTCGCACCCTCTCCCACATCTCTCCCACCTTCTTCCTACCTCCCTCCCATCTCTCCCATTCTCTCCCACTTTTCTTCTCCTCCCTCCCTCTCTCTCCCACTTTCTCCCACCCTCTCACCTCTCTCCATCCCTGCCTCTCTCTCCCTCTCCCAATCCTCTCCCACTCTCTTCCTGCCTCTCCCCACTCTCTCCCACTTTCTGCCCACCCTCTCTCCCACCCTCTCCCATTCTCTACCACCCTCTCCCTCTCTCCCACTCTTTAGCCAGGTGGTATTGTGGAAGATGTGATAAAACTTTCAGGGAATGTGATTATAAAATATACTTCAATGCAAAGTGCAAGACCATACTGCATTCACTTGGATTACAACTTTTGAAGAAGTGGCAGAAGAAATTATGGGTGTAACAACAAAAGAATTGAACATTTTGAAGCATGAAAAACAAGATGTTGTTAAGTTTTCACACATTATACAAAAGGTCCTTTTCAATAGATACATATTTAAACTTCAAGTGAAAAAAGAGACTTATATACTTGAACAAAGGATTAAATGCACAATCATAAAAATAACAAAGTTTGATTATTCATTTGAGAGAAAAGATTTATTAGACTCAATTGCAAAGCTATAGGTTTCATAACATTCAAATGCTTGAATGTATTTAATGTTAACAATGTATTCAAACATTTGAAAAAAAAAATAGTGGATATATCTAAGTTAGTTAATGCCATTTTGTCATGATATACTTTTTTGATGCTGTCAATACTAAATCTAATGATTGATGAACATTTACTTTTAAATTTATTGTTCTTGGTTGATTGTTGTTATAGACAAAGTTGTTTGATTTCAAATTTCAATGTGTGCCATATATATGGGGTGTTGAGATAAACAATGACACAAACAATAATGAAATCAAATTGATTGCTTAAATTCATATTCATGAAAATGCTTAAGAATTTTTCAAGTCAATAGGCATCTTGATAAAGATAACTCTCGACATTTTTTTTACATATATATATTATTATTAATTAATATAGGTATGCTAGTTAATTAAATTATTAACTATATTTTTATTTCTATTATATATTGAATTGTTGTTAAAGATGTAAAAATATTAATACTAAATATATAGGAAAATGGTTAAAAATTATATTTTAAAATAAGTATAGTGTGTAATTTAAAGAATACCAAATTATAATTCTTATAATGTTTATGTTATTGTTATTGAATGTTGTGGAATTTTGAAGCTAAAAAATTAGCCTCCCCCTCTCGCTCTCCCTCTCTCCCCCTCTCTACATATATCTCTCTTTTGCATCTTTTATCTCTCCCTCCTCTACATCTCTCTCCCTTTCTCCCTCCCTCTCTCCCTCTCTCCCCATCTCTCCCTGATCTCTTTCTCCCTCCCTATACCCCTATCTATCTTCATATCTCAACCTATTTGTCCCTTTATCTTCCCATATATCTCTATATCTATGTCTTTCTCTTTGTTATCTATCTCTCTCTCTTTCTCTCTCTCTATCTCCCCTATTTCTATCTCCCTCTCCATCTCTATTTGTCTTTTCTCTACTTATCTCTCTCTCTCTTTTCCTCTCTCTATATCTCCTTATATCTCTGCTTTCCATATCTCTCTCTCTCTCTCTATATATATATATATATATATCTCCCTATCTCTCTATATATTTATTTCTCCTCTTTCTCTCTATATATCTCTATCTATTTTTATCCCTTTTCCTCTCTCTAATTTCTATATTCATCTCTACCTGCCTCTATCTATAGGGAGAATGCAGGTAACCGTTGGATGGCTGAATCCACCCGATCTCAACACTACTCCCAACTATTTTTGAGCATTTAAGTACATATTGTATGATAGATTAGGAGGCATGTGTCAAATCTCATATTTATTGATGCAAAATACGTCCAAAGTCACAAATTTGATGTAGAGTTAGTTATAGTTTTGTAGAAAATTTCAAGTGCCACAAAGAGCAAAGATATTCCAATTTTTTATATCATCATGTCATCAAATTTGGCACTTCATTAACATTTGTATCTTTATCAACATTAACAAAAGAAACAAGGAATGGCAGTCCCTTCCAGAGTTTTTTATATATATATAAATATTTTAATATTTTCCTCAAATCCATAATATGTATTGAATTGTGTATTTATTTATTGCAATAAAGAATTAACCCTAAGTAACACGGTGAAATTCTAAGGATTTGTGCAGCGATACTTAACAAATTTTTTGTTTGGATGTTGTGTTTGTATAGTTTAGAAACTTTTCAAAATATGAGGAATATGGGATTTTTTAGGCCATATTTAGCCGGTAGCTTACAATGCAAAAGAAGGGGAGGGGAGTCTATTATCAATTTTAAATGGGAATTTAATACCATATGAAAAACCACGTATGAGTATTATCTAAGGTAATTCTTGACATATTAATTTTATAAAATTACACTTACCATTCAATAAACTTATCCCAAGAAAGAAACCCTAAGTGAACATTAATTGAACCCTAATTGTAGATTCATAACTCTAATCATAACCCTAAGCGAACACTAATCCTAATCAAACCCTAACCCTATCCTTAAAGTTATCATATAATCTAATTGTCTCTCTTATCTAAATTTGGGTTGAATTATTTTTCCTTTATTTTTAATTGCATATATTTTTTGTTTTATTAGATATTTATGAATATGCAAATATAATTTTTTACTTCTACATTCATTCTAGCATTTTTCATGATATTTTTAACATTCATTTTCTGGAATATTAGATCAATCTCACACATATAAATATGAAACCTCAACATTTTAAAATTGAATTCTACTTACCCCAAAGAACATAGACACACAATTGAACAAATTCTCAAAAGAAGAATGACAACATCATTAAAATTTCATTCAAAATTCACTAAAATCCACATAAGGAGAGAAAATATATTAGAATTATACGTTTATTCATGCTTATAAGTCATATCTGCATACAATTTAAGATAATTTGCATATATTCATCCAAAACTCAAAATAGGCTATCTATTCTATTCCGTGCGCTTGGGGTTTTAACAACCAATGGCACCACAGATATCACTTCCTCATCCCGGAGGACATATATCTTTCTACCCATATATTCAACTCAAAACTATCTTTCTACCCATATATTCAACTCAAAACCTAGCTAGAGCTTTCATTAGTTCTCTCCCTACAAATGAGCCTTGAATTCCCTTTTATATGACAAGAGAGCAACAAGCTTTGGGCTCAAATGTAATTTCACCACAAATTTTCATTTGAACAAAATCTCCATTGCATTTTACTTTCATTTCAAAACTTCCCACATGTTGAATCTACAAAACATAGTGGCGCACGAACTGGGGAAAGCTAAAAGAATAGGGAACACAAATTGTCATCAAAATCCCCTTGTCGCTAGGCCACGCAAAAAAACCAGGCAACCAAATTGCCACAAAGGCACACCACAAAAACTTCTTGTTTACCCACCACCCTACCCTTACCAACACTCAGACCCTGGTATACATGCCTGCTTCTAGTTGTTGCCCAATACAATAGACCCTCAACCTCCTCTTCTTTCTTGTCCTTGCCCAATACAGTTCTAGTCCGTTCACTTGGGGTTTTAACAGTTGATGTTCCCACAGATATCATTTCCTCATTAGATGGCAGACCATGATTGAAGTGACTTAAATACTGATAGTAGTCTGAGTCGGTCTCGGTTACATCATCAGAAGTGTTGCTCGTAAGGTCAATGGGCGAGTGTTGGCTGAATCCATAGCACACCGACTGCTTGCCTTTGTCATCTACTAGTTGAGCAACAATGTACTACAATTTTAACCTTCTACTGCAACCAAAGTAGTAGAAGGTTTCAATTCCAGGATGTTGCTGCTCAACCAAAGCACCTTCTTGAATAGTAGGACTGAGCTTTTGTGAGCTCAAACAAATAGACCTCCTTACTGACTTACTCATTTTCTCTTCTTAGACAAGCACTCAAACTTGATTAGACTCAGCCCACAAAGCACTCTAACTGCTACAAGAATGACACTATTAGCAGTTAATTCCTCTTGTATTTATTGTGCGACGTAATGGAAACCTTCATCAATGCTTAGTAAATATGCATGTGCAAACATGGCAATTTGGCAGCGTATGTACTATCACCATTTAACTAGAGCTGGATGAGAATCCAAAGATCACCCTTCATCATTTCCAACAACAACATCTTCACATAGATTGAGATCGACGTGACTACACAAGCAAGGAATAATTCATTAATGCTTCACCAACCTTCATCTTCCTCCTGTGAGCTAGTAGGGAACAACAAAGATTTACATTAGCTTTTGATCTTGGTTGTCGATCTAAAACCACGGGTTATGAGCTCAATAGTGGAGATTGGGCCCCACATTCCATACAGGACATACATCTGCCTTTTGCTTACCTTGCACCAAATAATAGGGCGAAACCTTAGGTTTGCGAGTTGGCAGGGTACAATCGAGATCTTCTCCCATATCTTTGAATCTAGAAAACCTACACATTGCACAGTTAGTATTTAATGAAAGGCTTTGGCTAAGTCGTCGGTGAAATGACCACTGGATTTAATGTCTTAGGCTTACATCATTGAATTAAAATTAAAACCCAACTTTGATTTTAATACTTTATTTCCTCCGTAGGGTTTTATTTCCTAAGTCTCGGTTGGCCCCGTTAAATTCTTATCCCAACCCTAACAAAGAACAAATGATTAAGCTAAGGATTGTATTTGTTGTTATAACTTTAGTTCTAGAGAATTCTTATTTGTGCATTTGTATATGAATCCAATTGAATGCCTTTCCATATCATTATGGAAAATTTTATTATTGCAACCCTAACTCTAACACTAATTAAACCTTGACCCTAACCTGATTGAACTCGTATTATAACCCTAACTCTAAAACTAATTGAACTATAATTGTAACCCTAGGTATTGTTGAAACCTAACCCTAATTGTATCAAGAGCCTAGAGGGAACTCTGAATTAGGCCTAGCAGGTAAAGATAGACAATAGCCATGCAGCAGTTGAGCCTAATCTGATCCTGGCCTAATTTAAGACTAGCCTTAGCCAGGCCTTGAATTAAGCCCTTGTTAGGATTAAACCCTAATTGATCCCTAACCAAATTGAATACTAATTGAACCTTAACCTAAGTGAATAAAACCTTAATTAAACTCCAAGCCATAATCCTATTTGAATTTTGACCCTAATCATAACCATAATTCAACCCTAACCTTAATTGAACCCTAACCCTAAACATGAGTTCAATTAAGTTTAAGGTTCAAATAGGGTTAGACTTTAATTAAAATTAGGTATAGGATTCAATTAGGATTAGGGTTGGGGTTGGGTAAAGATTAAGGTTCTATGATAGAGCTTGGGGTTAGTGTTAGGGTTCAATTGGGGCAAGGGTTAGTATTAGGGTTAGGGTTATGGTTCAATTAGGGTTTATTAATGTTAGTTTTAGAATCATAGTTATGTTTAGGGTTGGATATAAAATTAGAGTTAGGTTTGAAGTTAATTAGTGTTAGTTTTAGGGTTGGGGTTATGGTTAGACTTATAATTAATGTTAGTATTGGGATTAGATTTTATCACTTTAATAAAAATAATCTTCTATAAATTCATTCAATTTTTTTTTGAAATTATATAATTTAAAATATTTTCAAATTTACCTATGTTGATATATGAGAGATATAGCAATTCTAAACTCTATACAATTTATAGTTAACTTGACATTGTGTATAAAAAGGTTTCAGTTATGAATGTTATAATATAAAAAATAAATGTGTTTTCAATGTTTATTTGTCAGTTTAAAAGATGTGCCAATAATGTTGCAATCACTAATGATTAATTTTTTCTTGATGGTTAAAATAGATTGGTAGGTAAATTTATTATTGATTTTTTCTTGATAAGTAAATCAATATTTCATAAATTTATCTATAATTCTTATTTAATTTTTCCTAATTATATTAAATTATATTTTATTAAATTGTTAAAAAATTTAAGTTGCTTATAAATAATTTTATGTGTTATTTATAATTAAGTTGATATTGTGTATAAAAGGTTTAAGTTATGAATGTTATAATATAAAAAGATAAATTTGTTTTCAATGTTTATTTGTTAGTTTGATGTGAGAATAATGTTGCATAGTAATGATTAAATTTTTCTTGATTGGTTAAGTGATATTGTGAAATTATTCTATGTTAATTTAATGTTATGAATGCTATATAATATAAAGAAAAATATTTCTAATATATTTTTAATGCATCTTTATATTTTATAAACAAACATCTAAAATAAAAATGTGATTGTAAAAAATATACAACTTAATGAGTGAACATACATTTAAAGTTAAAAGTGAAATTATAAAACAAATTGTAAATTTATTTTATTTTTCTTCTATAAATATAATTTTTTTATTTGTCGTCTGCCTAGTAATGCTCACTTCTCCTTTTAATGAATGTTTTATTTTGCAAGGGTTGATTTAGTGTTGCCATTGATCTATTTACTGTAGATATCAATGGTGCCCTCCATCCTATGATTGGGAATTGAAGGATCGCGAAATAACGGACGGGCACCACGTGTCCTATCTGGGGGATCAAATTTGAGCTATCGTTGACCAACTACCATTTGATATGAGTCATTCCCTGCCATCTTGCGATGGTGCTTGGGTTGATTACGAAATCACGGGCGGGCACCACATGTCTCATCCGATAAAGCCTAAAGAGTAAAGGAAACACTAGCCGGCTTTAAATGTATTAAGGGGCGAATTACTAAAGTGTTCTCAAGATGCACATGTTCTAAATCGATGGATATGTTATAATCTCACTGGAAAAGCTACTCGAAGGTTAACGACATAGTTGGCGACTGTGTTAAAGGAACGAGATCAACGATGCCCGCTATCTCGTAATCAAGGATTACAGGGATCGCGATATCACGGCCGGGTGCCACGTGCCCTTCCTAAAGGATGAAATCTGTGTGACCATTGATGAGCTGTCTCTTCAAAATTGACGATGCCCGCCATCCTGCGATTAGGAATTTTGGGATCGCGATGTCTCGAGTGCCTGCCACGTGTCTCATCCAATGAAGTCTAAGGAGTGAAGAAAATGTTCGCTGGTTTTAAATGTATTACGAGGCGGATTACTAATGCACTTGTAAGATGCACCTGTTTTATTTCCACACAGATGTTATGATTTTAAGGGAAAAGATGCTCGACAGTTAAAGGAAAGGATGACAACCATTTTTGAAGGAGCAAGATTTATGGTAAAAAGATTGACAGTGCCCGCCATCCCGCGATGGTAAATCAAAGGATTGTGATATTGCGGGCAATCTCCACGTGGCATTCCTTCGTGGCGTATGACATAGTGGGCCCCTTTATTGCCGTGTTGGTGATTATGTTAGCCTATTTTGAAGATGGCCGTCAATGATTTGATCAAACTGAAGGATCAATGGCTCAAATTTAAATATGTATCAAATTATGGTTGGAGCCCTTCGTGCAGCCCGCGAGTGGGATTTAATGGCGGATGAGACATCTACTAGCAGGATTTGATCGACATAAAATCAATTTACTCATCTCATTTGTATCACAAAGCATCCAAGTATTTCATTAAAACAGTTTCAGAGCTAAAGGTGAAATTACGAGCAGCTACAACCAGAAATTGGAGTTTGTGCGAAAAAAGTCGAGTTAATTTTCTCTGTTTCCCGGTCATTCTACTATGCTTGTCACTAAGTTTATTAAAGTCTTTTGTTAGGGCTATTGTTTAATCATAAATTGTGAGGAATTGTGGTATTTTTACTCTGTAATTTCCTATCTCTACTTAGTCATAGCCACTTGAAGTGTAACATTGCAGTGAGGCCCTAATTTGTCTAAAATAGTGCCAACCAAGCAGCACTCTGGCCACATTGAGTATTTGAAAAGAAACTTGTACGATGATTTCCTAGATCAATTTCCATTATCAACAAATGAGAGAAGGAAAAGTTTGGTGTTGATGTGAGGGAAAATCCTAGGGGAGGGGTTGGTGTGTAATAATTCCAACATTGTTGATGCTAGGGTTCCACTCATAGGCTTAGAAATGTTCAGATTATGGTATGGATAGAGGAATTTTCCTCATCCTTTTACAAATGGATGGATGTACGACATGGGAAAGCTGGTTGTTCCAAATGTGGACTTACTTAGAACAATGGCCAAAAGATATGACCCTATCACATAGTTAATCAAAGATAATGATGGAGGGGTTCTATTAGAAATTAACATAGATGTTATCCAACAGACTTTTGATTTGAGTGAGCCGAGTGATGACTTGGTTCCTATTAATCTTGAAGAAATGAAGCAGGAGTATACAAAACTGAAATCTCTTTTTAGGGTTAAGTTGCTTCCACCTCATCTGGTTAAGGCAGGGGGTTCACAATTTCACATCAGCCCTAGTGACCAGGAACCCTTCAGATTGAATTGTTTTGGAAAGCCTTTCCTGGCTACTTTCTATTCACTATGTCAGATTTTGGGTTTTAGCCCTAGTGCAGTAATGTCGATTGCATACATGTTCATGGGGGTGCAAATACAACACCCTAACTTCTCTGTAACATATGACTTTACTTCTTTTTTGGTGGAGAGAGTAGATGGACTATCAAAGCTGCAGAATGGTGATACTGGTACTAAATTCTTTTGGTATTCCATGTTGATGCATATGTTCTTGTTTAGGAATGTTGATTTCTTTGCTGAGAAGATGAACTTAAGACAATTAGTTAATGGAGAAAGATTTCCAGTACAGATATGGGTTGCAAATTTGTCCTATAATAAGGAAAGCACCAATTATGTGCAATTTGATCATTGTTTTGCTGCAAGATTGAGGGCTAGATTGATGGTAAATGTACCTAGGATCCCTCAGGAAGTGCATGATTTCCTTCGGTTGAAGGAGAGGAAATAAGAATTGAGGGTTTTACATAACTGGGGTGACATTATCCCATATCCAATCAGCACTGTCCTGAGAATATATGGATTTCAAGGAACCCCTCACATACTGCCATACAATGTGCCACCAAGACTAGGGTTTGCAGAAGTTATGTGGCAGATGGGGTGTATTCATGAAGATAACCTAACTAGAAAGGGGAAGGGAACATTATTCCCTGATTATATAGTAGTGTCTGACTTTACATTTTCAAAGGGAGGCTGGACACATTTTGACAAATTCTTTGTTGATTACCATTTGAGATTTGGTCCAAGGCGACAACATGATCTTGAAGGTTTCTTTGCTCTTTTCAGAAAAAGAATAAAAGGTGGAAAATTTTCACATGAGTTCAATTTCCCTGAGGACCTAATCAGGAATGAATTTGATTTAAATAAACATGAATTGAACAAGGAAAAGTGGATAGCTTATAGTAAACTACTGGATATTGTGCATGAAATGGATCTGATGTATGATCCATTGATGGAATTCACTCCATACCACAAGAGAATTAATTTTTTAATGAAGAATTTCAAGGAGATAATGGACACCTTGACAACCAAAAAGATAAATTTAAGGATAAGTCTGGATATGCAAGGACAAAGTGATATGCCAATTGAAACAAGGTCAGTATGTCAACCTACAGAAAGGGGGCCTATCTATAGGAGGAAAAGGGATACTGGCAGTGATGAGGAAGAAGTAGACAAAAAGGGGAAGAAAATAATGAAGGCACCTTCACGACCAGGCCCAAAATTCAAAGTACCTGGGGTTGTCAAAATCATTAAATTAAAATCTTCACCGGAGCACAATCCTCCATCACCACCACCTGAGCCATGACCTAAGAGGAAAAGAACTGATCACCTACCTGAGGATCTCATAGATGAAATTATTGTTACTGATCAAGACATGCGGGTTGGTATGCCATCCCCTCCTAGGTCAGCTGAATTGGTTCTATCTGATTTGGATATGAAGGGTAAGAGTGTGCAGGATGCAAGAATGGAGGCTTGCAAGGAGTTCTTAGATGAAAATGCATTTGTAAAAACTCTTGTATTCTTGCAATTGGCATGGAGGATGAAATTTGAGGAATATCAAAATAAATGCAAGGAGAGAAGAGAACTAAGGCCTGATAGGTCAGATCAGGAGAATGATGAAGAAGTGAAAGCTTAACTAATGGAAAAGTTCAAAAACATCACTCCTGAAGAAGGAAGAAAACTAGTGAATCAGGCTGGTGTTTTGATTTTTCCTGAATGGGACATTGCAGATGCAGTGGCTTTCAATGCCATTATGAAGTCCAAGAATCCTTTTTAGGATTCTGAAGAAGAAGTTAAGGCAGCATTACAAAACTCTGCCTTCAGTGAAGAATATGAGACCTTGGCAATTTGGGAATTGGCTCCACAAGGAAGAAAGCCAGACATTACTGATATTAATCCAAATTTCAAAGGAGGATTAATAATAAAGAGGGCTTCAAAGACTACAACAACCAAAGTCACTAGTTTAATTGTGAATGTGGCCAAGTTGGCCCAAAAGACTGCTGAAAGGGAGGAGGCTAAAAGAAAGAGCCTAATGGAGAAGTATAACATTTTAATTGAAGAATATAGTAAAATGCAACAAAGGAATGTTGAGCTGCAAACTGAAGTAGAAAGGTTCAATTATAGACATACTAGGGAAACATCCAATGCTCCAAGAACCAACACATCACCTCCCACAGTAGGGTCAATGCCTCCTGCTTCTCCAAATGTTTCTACACCAGGGTCTCCCATTTAAAATCCTACTCTTACCCCTCCTCTAGAACAAGTTGATGAACAAACAGAGTGCTCTGTTGATCCAACAAAGAGGCATCTCATGTAGAAAATTGATCAATTACATACATCACTAAGGGTAAAAGAGGAGGGTTTTCTTTCAAAAGAAAAAGAAATTGTTACTCTTGTTTTGGAGCATTTAAATGAAAAGGTGGATAATAAACTACCCTCTATACATTCTTTGTATTATTTGCTATTTGAAGCAATACATAATATTGATAGGGATAAGGGGATAGTGATTCCAATAATTCAAAATTGGATCCCTAGGGAAATAATTTAGATTTTATGAATAAAGCCTCAAGGTTTGATGTAAATAATAGGCCCCAATCATTGAAGCCTACTTATATATTAGTTAAATCATTGCAAGGTTTTCATACCTTACCAGATGATCTAAGTAGGAAGATTAGGGAATTGGTAAAGAAATTCAATGATTGGGGTAACACACTGTTACCTGATATAACTGATGAGCAGGGGGAAATCAAAACACTCCAACAATAGAAAAATCCAGCAAGTAAAGTCATCAATAATCAAATTAAAATAATTTGTGATGACTCAGATTATTATTTGTTGGTAAATTGTATAGATAAGATTATTGGTACCGACTCATTTTTGGAATCTTTTGAAAGAGATGCTAATCAAGTAGTGGTAAAGTATTTTCCTTATAGTACAAAGGTAAAAGAGGTGACTAATTTTGACTGGACAACTGACGAAGAATACCAGAGGTGGGTGGCTAAGTATTTGAATGATGTTGAGTAAAAAGAGTGGGCTACTGACAGGTGGCAAATTAGATGTTGCGATTATAGCGTTCCCAGTTTTGTATGTATGACTTTCTTGGCATGGGTTTCACGTGGTTTTTTGTTATTGCATCAACCTTCCTCCACCGACATGATGAACAAGAATATGCTCCAGGATGATTGCTGTTGTAACGATTTTTGAACAAGAATATTTTTCAAGGTGGTGGCTGTTGTAACAAATTTTGGAATATCACAAGGTGCTCCAATTGACTAGTGACAGGTGTACTTTTTGGCCTGGTGCTTGTTTGCTCCTTCATTTTCTATAAGAAGGATTTCAAGGCCAGAAGTATAGGTTAGCAAGTTAGATAATTTTTGTCAAGTCTAGGTGAAGTTGCAGAGCGAATTGTAAAGTCAGATGGTTTTAGAGAAATGCAATTTAGGTTTTGAGTCATTATGTAACAGGTTTTGAGTTCATAGAGATTTAATGTTGTATAACAGTACTAGCATTTGAGTTGAAATGAAAATTCAAGCTCATATCTCTCCATTGTACATGCATATCTGAACTTTCAATGAAATAACTAAGGGTTGTTTTATCCATCTCACTGTTGTGGTGTGTATGATTCTATTTTAGCTTAAATTCAAGGAATTAATCAAAATGCTTGAAAGAGATTATAGGCCGATATGTGTTGTATAGGGATTTGATAAATAGTCTTGGGTTAGAATACACACTAATGAAATTGTAATGCAATATTGTCAGGGATCTTATATGTGATGTATTAAATCTATTATAAACCTCTAGATGCTTATGAATTTGACTCCTGTAATGGATATATGGCACTAATCTAAATTGTAATTATTCGTGTAGTTCAGTATTTGTTTGTCTTTGCCTAGAGCTTGCTACAAATTGCAAATCATTGACTATCTTATACAATGGATTGTGTTTAGTTATCTCACGCTCCAGATAGTTGATATTGTCTATGAACAGCCAATTCTAGTTGATATTATCTTATCGTGTTGAGCTATTAAGTGAGATCATCTGCTATTGTTAATATTGTTTATAATAATGGTGTAGAGGTTGTAAACACATTAAGGGATCACCCTCCCGTGTCTTGCAGAGCCCGAAGTGTAGGAGGTTTTTAAAGTCCTCACAGTTGGTCCAGTCCTTCGAGCTTCCTTCGATTGGAATTGGAAATTCCATAGGTATATTAGAAGACAAACCTGGTTACATTGTAAAAATACACGTCAACCACTGAACAACCACCTCTACAACTAACTTTTTAATCTTTTATGATCACATGAAACATAAAACACACTAATTTCAAGGTTGTTAACATCACTATTGAAATGTTTTAATTTTTTGACCTTTCAAACATTAAAAGTACATCATTAAATTAATTATGTAATGGCATAAAAATTAAAAACATCATGAATTAATTATGTAACCACATAAGTCAAATATAATTCTATCAAGAAATTAATATCAAATAGATAATATAATCGCATAACTTATACATTTCAATGTCATTGATCTTCTTCTTCATCCAACTCTTTATCTATATCATCCGATCTAGATTCGACATTGTAAGGATGGGTCATATCATCATCATCATCGATATCAATTTCGATAATATCATCATCCACATGGATTTCATCTTCATGAACATTAACTCATACATCGTCATCATCTAGTTCCTCCTCTTCGACATCTTCGTAAAGGACATCATCAACTAACCGTTGATCCTGATCATCATCTACATCATCTTCTATTTCTTCGGTATCTTCTTCTTCCACCACATTATACTTTACCAGCCTTCCTCTTGGATCATGTCTAAGAAAAAATGACCAACCCGGTTTACTTGGAACCTCTGAGTAAAATATCTGCTCACATTGGCTTGGAAGAACATAGGGCTCATTTCCAACTCGCTCGATCAACCTTGTATTAACTATGGTAAATCCATTATCATGTTCAATAACAGTTCTCTCAGGATCATTTTCATTCAATCGTAGCCTGTACCATAGGACGACGAACAAAATTAATCTGAAGGAATTAAAGTCACACTCAAGTATATCATCCAAAATCCCATAGTATTAATTTTCTGAGACTTTTGGATGTATGTCGCTTCTAGATGAAACATTAGTCACTTGAAAGACTACAATTATACCAGAATCACAAGTTTTATTCATGTCATCCAACATTTTGATTCAAAATTTACAACCATTGCACCACATAGCCTTGTGGTGTTTCACCTGCAATATGTCAAACATGTAAAAATTATTGCAATATCGTCATTGATAAACATATTTATTCTTGGCCGAATGTATGCAAAGAAAAAATCTCAAAATATATATACATCAATATACTTGAAAATAATTAAATAATATGGGTGATTAATATATTTATACGTACCTGTTTATCTCTTAAACCATATGCTAAATCAATTTCCCTTTGTGTAACATTAGAATCTCCATTATGATGAGCTTCTTTAACCAATGAACCCACACCTTCCCATGTTAATGTGCAGCCAGATTGTTGACATATTTCAATCCATACCATCATCCAATCAAGATTGTTAGTGATGTACAAATGTAGTGCATCCCACTCTCGACCAATTGTACCAAAATAAATTGAAATTCACAAATGACGTAATTAGTTAAATACCATAGTATATGACCTTAATTTATAATTGATGTATATTGAAGATTAAAAATTAAATAAGTACAATATACATAAAAACCATATGTAAAATGTATTCCAATTAATCTCCATGACCATCTTATAATTACCTTCACTTTCCTCAATCTACCTTTCCCCATCAGCTACTCCCCTTCGAATTTGTTAATGGAGTTAGGATCACAAATGTGATCTACATGGACCTTGTTGCAAACTTAGGAAGATATTCACTAATGTACACCATGGTCCGGGTATACCATATATCCCTCCACCATAGAACCCTCGTGATGTGCTTCGTCTAATCCAAAAGCCTTCAAAAATTTTAAGTGCCTCTCAACCATCCACATTGACCTTGTGTGTACTGTGTCCACACAATTCCGGCCTCAACTTGGTGTATGAGGTAGTGTTCGGTGCAACGTTTGCGGTAGAAACTTTTATATTTCGACACATTAGACAAGAAATTTTTCTCTTCCAATAATTTATATCTTCTTTGTTGATTTCTTTAGATGATAGCCATCTACAAGTGATTCAAGGTGCAAATATATTAACGATATTTAACAAAAATATACAACATATTACATAACAAGTAAAAACAAAAGGAAATTATAAGATCTATACAATGAATTGAAAAAATATCGCTACTTACCTTATGTATTTTCCAAGGTCATATATAACTTGCTTGACATTGTTTTCGAAATTGTCTAGGAGAGATAGAAGTAGAACATACTGCAATAATTATAAATGATCTTTTCATTATTTTCCAAAAAGTAGTGTTCACAAATACACTAAGTACATGCATTATACAAGTGTATATAATATACCAAAATAATTACCTTAATGAAGGTATGCCAATCATGCATTTTCATCCCTGACCCAAATTCACCTTTCTTTGTTATTATATTGTTTATATTCGTAGCAAATCCTGTGGGAAATCAAATTTTTTGTATGACTTCTTTTATAGCATTGCTTCGCTACTCTGTTAATAACCAAGGAAGGGCACTTATATTAATTTGGTCTCCATCACTATTTAATTGAATGGCATTTTTCATTGCATGATTGGCTTCTTGAATGTCACTACAAATTTTGACAATTTTTCCTTTGTCATGCCTTCCATCCAATATTTTCCATAATGTTTCTATTATATTCTTTATGATATGCATTGTATCAAACAAATGCACAATTTGTAGCTGCTCATAGTAGGGTAGCCTACTAAATTGTCTGGGATAACTTTTTAGTCCCTGTGGAAGCCGACCATTAATGCCTTGACGACCTTTATGAAGCATATAAGTTAAACAAATTAACAACGAAAATCATTGTCAATTACAACATTATTAAAAACAACACAATATAAAAATATAAATTCAAAACATATCGTATATGATAGATAAACAATTTGATCCAATGTATAACCTTGACGATTAATTCTATTATATTCCAACTTCCATAGGCGAAGTGACATTCTTTGTGGTTTTGATGTAGTCTCCTCTTTTCCATTGAAAAGATGTTTTTCAGTAGTTCGATACTTATGATTTCTATGGAGGAAGTGCCTATACTCATCAAACACCTACTTTCTTAAACTTGTTGAATGACGAGATTTCATCTTTGGACCACAAATTGGACATGCAAATTTTCCCTT
>VDFB02193867.1:51588295-51615628 GCA_007258455.2 Sequoia sempervirens | reverse complement strand
TCCAACCTGCTTGGCCCGAGGGGCGAGGTTGAGGGGCACTGAAAATGGCGACCAAGGGGCAATGAGTACTATAAGTTTGGCACCCCATTCTCTTTAACCTTCAATTTTCATTTTCGTTTCAAAAGATCTTCATTACATTGGCACCCCCATTCTCATAAAATGGTATAAGATAAGACATAAAAAATAAAATAGCTTATACAGAACATATCCACCTACAATCCCATTCAAGCATTTTAATTAATTCCTTGAATTAAACCTAAAAGAAGAATCATACACACCACAACAGTGAGATGAACGAAACAACCCTTGATCATTTTATTCAAAATTTAGATATGGTTGTACAATGGAGAGACATGAGTTTGACTTAATCATATCAATTCAAATGCCAATATTGTGATAAAACATCAAATCCCCATGAATTCAAAACCTACTACAGAATGACTCAAAACCTAAATTGCATTTTCCCTAAAACCATAAGACTTTACAATTTGCTCTGCAGCTTCATCTAGACTGAACCAAAAATATCTAACTTGCTAACCCGTACTTCTGGCCTTGAAATCCTTCTTATAGAAAAAGGAGGAGCAAACAAGCATCGAGCCAGAAAGCACACGTGTCACCAGCTAATTGGACCGTCTTGTACTCTTCATTAGTTGGCCAATCAAAATTGATCGCCTCATTCACCTTGACACTATAAGGTTTGTACTTAACTACCACCTGATTCGCTTCTCTTTCAAAAGACTCCAAGAATGAGCTGGTGCTAATGATTTTGTCCATACAGCTCACCAACAAATCATAATCTGAGTTACCCTATTTTTTTTAGGGTTTGTAGTCAAACATGATATAAGTGAAGCTCTTACACTTTTTTGTGATTCTTGTAGCTTGTGTAAGAGGCCCTGTGGATACTATTGTAATTGTAGGATGCATGAATATGGCGTAGGATGAGAAATAAAGAAGGTATAGCTGCTGTCCTCAATAGTTTTGTGAAGAAAAGCATGTGAAATGAGAGGTTCAAGCCTAGGTTTCAACAAAACATGTATGGGAGATCTGATTTTATGGATTTTTATCCATGTGCAGACCTAATGGGTTGTTTCTGAACACTGAATATAAATGATATACATACACACACACACACACACATATATATGTATGCATATTTATTTTTAAATGTAAATGTAAATGCAATTACTGGATGATCTCCTAGAACAATAAATGCAACATATCATTAAAGAAATCTATATCTATGTATATCAATGTGTATTTCTAAATGCAAGTGTAAATGCAAAGAGCATATGGTTTTGTAGTGTTATAGATACAACATATCCATAAATTAATGTAATTTAAATTCTAAAGTCTTCAACACATATAATATGAAATCGATCAAACTATTAAACTACATGAGAAATAAATGAAAACAATAAATGCATATGTATGTGTATTTGTAAATGTGAGTGTAAAATAAATAAGAATAATGAAAATTATAAAAGAATACAAGGAAAGGTCTCCTCCCTTCTTGGTAGTGATAACCTCCTCCACACACAACCCTTAAAAATTATGAATAGAGGAATATAATCTTTGAAGAACTCAAAGTTGATTCTCTCCTACCTGATGCAATTAGTCATTTTATCCTTACAAGCATTTATAGTGATTACTAGAGGCACATAGACCAATTCTTCATAATAGAAGAATTTGATCATACTTTTCCAATGATGGCATTATGAGAAAACCTTAGGTTAAATGAATAATTCCTAGCTAAGTTCTTTAAATCATGTCCAACCGTATAAGAGAAAACCGCTGCTATGTGTACCTAGATACCATGGAGAAAGGCTAGTCTTTAGGCTCTTTCATCAATCATCCTACCTTAAAACATACCAAAAATCTCCTAGCAATTAGACATAGGAAGATTTAATATGATTTAAAAAAAAAATTATTGCCAAAGCATAAACTTATGATGACTTAACCAGGCCTAGTACACACTCCCTTCCCATTAACCACTTAGAAAAATGGAAATTAAATGTTAATTTGCTTCTATTTTTAGTCATGTAGGTGTCCAATAAACCACTTGGTGGTGGTTCCCTTCAAGTTTATTTACTTGAATGAAGAGAAAAAGTCCTTTGATTACAATGAGAGAATACATTTGAGGCCTTGGTTGTGTAACTGGTGGACCATAGTCACATTTAATACTTGTTACAAAGTTTGGGAGTTAAAACATTAAGTAGATTTGATTTTTGATGGACACATTTGGACGGTAGTAACAATAGCTTGCAATCTATCAAGACTTGATTACCTTATAACCTGTGAAATTCTAGCGATGAAATGATAGATTAATCATAATGTCACCTTGGGATCACATCACCATGAAATAATTTCATCCAACATCCTTACGAGTGCAGGTACCACCAAATAGGTATTTGTTAGATCTTTCTTCCTAGAGCGAGGGAAATTCAGGAAGAGAAGAGGAAAGCGAGACATGCAGTATGTCTAAAAGAGGGAGATCAACTAGAGGTCAAAATATTAGAAGAAAATTCCATAAACGTGTGGAATTTTTTCTTATTGAAGGGGGGTCATGTTCTTATGATGATGAGAGCATAGGCAACATCGAGGTTCCCTTGAGGTACAAACATCTACAAAAAAAATGGGTATCCAAGGAACTTCCTCCAATAAACACTGATTTTTGTGTCAACGAGAGGATATATCGCATAGCACCATCGTCATTACATGGTTTGGGCATATTTTGCATGGACGGTATAAAGGTCTGTTACGAAAAAGTTACTGAATTGATGAAGTATGTTGGACCCTGCTACAGTTACAAAGATCGGATGCAACTGGTTCGATATACACGAAGTATACATAGGTATGCACTGTCAGCAAATTATATACAACTAAAAGATAAGGATCAAAATAAAGGAGTGACTATGTACATTGACGGAAGGCCAAAAGTATCAAGGAATATTTTAGGGTTTATAAATAGTACATGACCTGAGTCAACAAATAAGCAACCCAATTGCATATTCGAGGCACGCGAGGGAAATTGTGGATTCGTATGTGCAATAAAATCAATAACTGCAGGGGAAGAGTTGCTAATCGATTACAATTTGAATCGCTTAGTTACAAACACAGTTACTATGGGGGTGGTACGTACTATGTACCATTTTACTCAACCTCCAATTAATGACTCCAATATACCATTTTATTCTTATATTTTTTTTCATAAGTCTATTGGTTTCATTTTGGTAATGTTTTTTTATATTTAATTTTTGTCACAGGGGGACATTGATCGTACGGAGAAGGCTCTAGCCCGGAGCACAGATCACGATGTATCTTCAGGCGCTTCTACCCGACAGGTTTACCTCATTGTGATTGTACAAATTAGATACAAGCAAAATGTTTTATTATTATATTTTTTTCATAAGTTTTTTGGGTTAATTTCGATAATGTTTTTAATATTCTTGTTGCAGTCGACTCATCGGGGAAAGGCACCAGCAGTAGAGGAGTGCATCCATAGTTAGGTGTAGTCAATATTTTGTGATGATGACATGGCTTATTCAGCAAACCCTTTCGATACGATAAGGAAGCTCATGAAAAAATGCAATGAAGAAATGACTAAGTTGATGTTCAAAATTCCTCAAACAAATGAGATAAGAGAGAGGGTTAAAGTATTGACAGAGAGATTACCAAACTTGCAAGTAAGTTGTCCTAAGGTCTTTAATTATAACATAAGTCCATTCATGGTTTTATATTTTGTACTCTTTTATGTCATGAACTAAAATATGTGTTGTTTTTATAGGGTTATTTGCCTCCTCATGATGGTCCTACCCATGATCAGGGTACTATGAGTGCTTCTCAAGGAGTAAGGGTTGGTACAAGTGTCCATCCTGATCTTCCTACGCATACATCACATTATCTGACCCCATCATCCATGCCTATATTGTCGTCTGAAATGTTGGCAACACATACCATGTAGGCATCTGTTAATGCACCCTCTGGCAGCGAACACATACCAGAACATGTGTTAGGACATGTACCTGGGGATGCAGAGGCCACTAGTACTGGTGATGTTTTAGCAGTATTTCCTGGATCTTCCCGTATTACTAGTATGAGAGCATTGCCGGTCACACTTGTGGTGACTGAGCATTTCATTCCCATAAAGATAGAGAAGGTCCCAAGTACTTTAAAATGTTTTAATTATTATTCTATATAATCCAATTGAAATTTACTTATTGATCGCTCTTTTTAGACAATTGATCCCATGATCATTTTGTAGGAAATGATATTTTTTATAAACATCTAAGTGATATTACATTGGATCTCTTCGGGCCCACCATACATACATGGTGGAATGCCCAAAATGAAGATTTAAAAGATGAGCTCATTAACCGTTTAGTTGTGTTGTTCGGTGATAAAACATTCAACCAAACCAAGGTCCTTAAGAAAGCTGGTACCTATCTAAAAGTATGTGAGGACCAATATAGGTCACATTTAGAAGAACAAAATGTAAACACATCCCCATGATTAGAAAGAGGGAGTGGAAAGAGACCCACAAGTGTTTGATCTGGAAAGGAGAAGGCTGAGAAAAGAAAAAAGGAGAAAAGAAAAAGACATACTTAGAACCAAGGAAGGTGTAGATATAGAAGCATAAATCTGCAAAAAATCCTAATTAATCAAGTTTTTTTTTTAAAACTGTAGGCTGGACGATTTTTTCCCTGATTTTTTGAAAAAAATCATTGACTTTTTGGTCAATGATTTTTTTTCGTTTCAAACTTCAAAATTGCCAAAAAAATGTGTTTAAAATCTGCAAAAAAAATGTGAATAAAATTGAGCTGATTTTTGCGCCAAAAAAACCATGAGACCATGGCTTGTTGCTTACTATTATGCTTTGATAGATTTTCCAAGCATCCATAGCTTGTTTGAAAGCACTGTTTAGGCTTTTAGCCATAATTAGCAAGGCAATGGTTGTTTGATAAAATGCTTTGGTAGACATGTATGAAAAATCTGATGGCATAGACAAGGCAGTGGTGCTTGAAAAATGTCTCGAAAGTATAGTCTCATGGTGATGGAATGCCATGACGAATGCCATGACAAGAAAATTGCTATGGATTGTCATGGCATTCCATCACCGTGAGACTGCATTTATTTTAGGCATTTTTTCAAACAATTCACTACCTTGTCTATGTTATTGCTTACTATTATGCTTTGGTAGATTTTTCCAAGCATCCATAGCTTGTTCGAAAGCACCTATTTGAGTTTTTTACTTTTAGCCATAGCAGCAAGGAGATGAATTGTTTGATAAAATGCTTTGGTAAACATGTATGAAAAATGTGGTAACATAGAAAGGTAGTGAACTATTTGAAAAAATACTTCAAAAATATTAATGGTCTCATGGTGATGGAATGCCATTATAGCAATTCCATGACAAACAGAATTGCTATGGATTATTTTGACATTCCATAAGCCATGAACCACACATTTCTTTCAGGCATTTTTGAAAACAGTTCATTGCCTTGTCTATCTTATTATACTATTATGCTTTGATAGATTTTTCCAAGCATCCATGGCAGCTTGTTTGAAGCACCTATTTTTAGGCTTTTTAGCCATAACAAGGCAATGAACTGTTTGATAAAATGTCTTTGGTAGACATGTATGAAAAATCGTTAGCATGAACAGTAGGTGAACTACTTGAAAAATTTCTCAAAGAAATGTAGTCTCATGGTGATGGAATGCCATGGCGAGATTCCACATGACAAGCAAATTGCTATGGATTTTCGGCATTCCATCACCAAACAATTTCCTTCTTTGAAATTTTCAAACTGTCCTTGCCCTTGTCTATGTTATTACTACTATTATCTTTGTTAGATTTTTCCAAGCATCCATAAGCGATTCGAAGAAAAGCACGTTTTGAGGTTTTTACTTTTTAGCCATAGCATGAAGGCGATGGCTGTTTGATAAAATGCTTTGGTAGACATGTATGAAAAATGTGGTAGCATAGAAAGGTAGTGAACTATTTGAAAAAATGCTTCAAAAATGGTCTCATGGTGATGGAATGCCATAGCGAATGCCATGACAAGAAAATTGCTATGGATTGTCATGGCATTCCATCACCATGAGACCACATTTCTTTGAGCATTTTTAAACGGTCCTGCCTTGCTATCTTATTCCTTACTATTATGCTTTGATATATTTTTTCCAAGCATCCATAGCTTGTTTGAAAGCACCTATTTTGGCTTTTAGCCATAGCGACAAAGCGTGAACTGTTTGATAAAATGCTTTGGTAGACATGTATGAAAAATGTAGTAGCATAGAGAAGGCAGTGAACTGCTTGAAAAAAATGTCTCAAAGAAATGGTCTCATGGTGATGGAATGCCATGATGAATGCCATGAAAAGAAAATTGTTATGGATATTCATGGCATTCCATCACCGTGAGACTGCATTTCTCTTAGGCATTTTTTCAAAAAATTCACTGCCTTGTCTATGTTATTGCTTACTATTATGCTTTGGTAGATTTTTTCCAAGCATCCATAGCTTGTTCGAAAGCACCTGTTTGAGGTTTTTATTTTTTAGCCATAACATGAAGGAGTTGAACTGTTTGATAAAATTCTTTGGTAGACATGTATGAAAAATGTGGTAGCATAGAAAAGGTAGTGAACTATTTGAAAAAATGCTTCAAAAAAATGTGGTCTCATGGTGATGGAATGCCATAACGAATGCCATGACAAGCAAATTTCTATGGATTGTCATGGCATTCCATCACCATGAGACCACATTTCTTTGAGGCATTTTTTGAAACAAGTTCACTTCCTTGTCTATGCTATTACTTACTATTATGCTTTGATAGATTTTTCCAAGCATCCATAGCTTGTTTGAAATCACCTATTTTAGGATTTTAGCCATAGCTTGGCAAAGTTGAACTATTTGATAAAATACTTTGGTAGACATGTATGAAAAATGTGGTGGTATCGACAACTATCACCATCTGATATTTATGCAGTTGTAGTATGTTTTGTACAATGTAATCAGCGATATGAATATAACCAACAAAAATCTATTTTCTATAATTCATGGATTGAACTCTGTATTTTATATGCTCTCAATGTCTGTATGCTATGGAAATGCCATTAATTTTTTTAAAAATGTAGTATGCTATGTGTGATACTATCAACAATGTAATTATATACTGATTACTCTTTCTTTTTACATAATCTAACATATTTCAAACTTTTCATAGGCTACCCAACACATCAAAGGCAACAAAGGAAAAAATAGAAAAGCATGGGCAACACAAACTTGGCTCTGGTGGTTATATGAAATTAGCCGCATGAATTGTAAGTATTAATAAATGAAATATTGCATCCAAATTATAATAAATTGAAAACAATTTTGGTTTTACCACACCATAGAAGCAAAATTCATGATCTTCTGCAAAAATTTAGGGCTCTGAATTCAACAGAGTTCCCACAGAAGAGGACCTGAAGATTTCCTTCCAGCAAGGCTATGGAGCCGTGGTTGAACACCTAAGAGTCTTGACTAGGAAAACACAATCTTCCATTGCATCCGACACGTAGGTAAATAAACTCAATAAAGTTTATTTAAAATTGAATACTTGTGCAATCTATTCAATATTAATTTCCACCATAAAGTAATTGCATTCCTATTTGTTTTAAACATTGAAGCAATGATAATACTCCACATGACATTGGAATGCAGCCTGGTGAGGGTGGAGAAAAATGTGCAGATGAAGGTCATGGTGTGCATCCCGGTACTTTAGAGCATGTAGAGCGTGATCAACATGTTGAGCATGATCAGGCTAGAGAAGATCAGGAATATGATGTGGCCCCATTAGGTAAAGAGGACCACTCTAAAGTTCTTTTAAACATATTTAATTACAATTGGTCTATTAATTAATGTAACCTTTCATGTTTCAACTTTAGAGAATGTAGAGTGTGATCAACATGTTGAGCATGATCAGGCTAGAGAAGATCAGGAACATGATGTGGCCCCATCAGGTAAAGAGGACCACCCTCATGTTCTCTCAAACATATTTAATTTTAATTGGTGTATTAATTAATGTAGCCTTTCGTGTTTCAACTGCAAATCAGGATTTAGAGGGTGTTCAACATGTTGGGCATGAGTCTATAACAAAATTTCAGGAACATGATGTGGACCCATCAGGTAAAGAGAACCACTCTAATGTTATTTTAATTAATGAAATACTTGTAACAATAATAATAAAACATATTAGTTTAACATTTATTTCTTATTGCAGCAGATCCCCCCTTGAAGCAGCATCCACATCATGAGCATATGACTATGTGTACATTAAGATCACAAGTAGAGGGCAGAACAACTAAAGGGCGGACAAATATTGATTTAGAAAACGGTACTCCACTTCAGCTTTATATAGCTTTAAAAAAGAAACAAAAAAAAAGTGATTGTAATCATATCATGACAACCATATTTTGATAATATGTAAAAATTGAAAGAATGAATATTATATGTTAATGAATGAATGTGAATATGTTAATTAATGAATGTTATATGTTAATGAATGAATTTTATATGTTATTAATGGATGAATGAATGTTATATGTTATTGATGGATGAATGAATGAATTTTATATGTTATTAATGGATGAATGAATGAATGTTATATGTTATTAATGGATGAATGAATGATTAATGTTATATGATTGGGTATGGGGAATTGAGAGTGATGTGAGGGGAGGGGCCAAATGAGCTTCCACTGTCACGTGTTGGCCCTGTTAAGTAGAGAATATTAAACTATTCTCGAAACAAAGAGAAGCTCAATAAGGTAATGCCCTTTTCAATATAAGAAATGCATCGTTTGAAGCATCAAACCAATATGCAGTCTATATGTATGATCAGTCATCATTCTTCGCAATGGTACATTTCCACGAATATTTTTTTTAAAAAAAAAATTATGCTTCGTCGCAATTTCAACGACAACCACCGACGAATCAACAGAAAGGCTCGACGAAGTTGCTATAGGTGCGATGAAGATTTCATCCTAACTCCTTGCCCATTTCATCACAATTTCAACAATCTTTCAACATTGCTACCACGCTACTCGTTGCCCATTTCGTTGCATTTTCGATGAACTTTTGGTCTTCTGATGATGCTACTCCTTGCTATTTTCGTCACAAATTCGACGAACTCTTGGTGTTGTTTCAATGCTACTACTTGCCTATTTCATCACACATTCGATGAAATTTTGGTGTTGTTTCGATGCTACTCCTTGCCCATTTCTTCGAAATGGCGACGAACGTCTGTTGTTGTTTCGACGCTACTACTTGCCCATTTCGTCGAACTAGCGACAAACTTCTAGTGTAATTCGTTAGTGGATACACGAAGTGTTCGTCGATATTCCAATGAAAGTTCAAGGCATTTCACGATGCCATCGACCGACGATTCTTCGCCGTTATTTCGACGTTTAATTCGTCATCGACCTTTCAATGAAAAAACAATGACGCAAAGATTTTCACCATTTTGTCGCTCTTCCGACAAAGATTTGTCAAATGACCGACGAACGGACATCAAAAAATGGTGTCAAATTTAGTAGTGACAAGAGAATGACATCTTGAAGCGTTATCCAAAATCTTTGCAAGCTTAGAAAAGTTCAAAGTTTGCCTCAACCCCAAGAAATGTGTTTTCGGGGTCACATCTGGAAAGTTCTTAGGATACATAGTATCAAAAAAAGGGATTGAAGTAGATCCTACCAAGGTACAAGCAATCATGGAAATTCCTCCACCAAGGAATATTAGTCAGTTGAGGTCATTATAGGGACCACTCCAATCTATACGAAGGTTCATCGCACAGCTGGCAGATAAAATTCTACCTTTCACACATCTATTGCATAAGAATGTTCCTTTCAAATGGGATGACAAGTGTGAAATGGCCTTTCAACAAATCAAGTAGTACCTAATGAACCCACCAGTTCTAATACCACCAAATCCGAAAAAACCTCTAATCTTATATATTGCCGCAACAAAGACATCTTTGGGGGAATTATTAGCACAAGAAGACTCTACAGGAAAGGAACATGCAATTTATTACATCAGCCAAATGCTAACAATTCATGAACTCAACTACACTTTCATCGAGAAGGCTTGTCTAGCAGTAGTCTTTTCCTCATAGAAATTTTGGCACTACATGTTAATTCATACAATCAATCTTGTTGCAAAGATTGATCCACTTAAGTATCTATTGAGCAAGGCTACATTAATAGAAAGGTTAGCAAAATTGGTTATGATCTTGAGTGAGTTTTACATTCATTATGTTGATCACAAAGCAATCAAAGGACAAGTTATCACCAATCAACTAGTAGACACACCACTACAAGTAGAGCATCCCATGCATATCGAATTTCCAGATGCTATCGTCTTCACCGCAGAATCAAAACAACCATGGTCTTTATATTTTGATGGTTCTTTCACTCAACATGGATTGGGGGAAAGTATAGTCTTTCTCACCCCTCAAGGAAATACCATTCCTCGATCATATAGGCTAATGTTTCCATGCACTAACAACATAGCCAAGTATGAAGCTTTAATCACTGGACTCAAGATCACATTGGAATGGAGGATCATAGAACTACAAGTTTATGGTGACTCATAGTTAGTCATAAATCAGATCAATGATGATAATTAGACCAAAGATGACAAAATGTTGCCATATAAGAAGATGGTTGACGATTTCAAGAAGTACTTCATGGATATCAAGTTCATACAAATTCTAAGACTTGATAACAAAGCAGCTGACACCATGGCCTCGATCGCATCATTGCTACAACTCTTAGAAAATCAGGCTCACTATGAATTTCTGGTGGAACAATCATTTGTACCTGCCTATGACACACCTGAAAGACAAATAATTTGGCACTTAGTAAGATCTGATTCACCTTGGTATGGAAATATTTATGCCTACCTAAAAGATGACATCTTACCACCTAACTTATCCCAAAATGAAAAGTGTAACTTTATCTTCCAATCCTCTCACTATACTCTTATCGTTGACATCCTTTATTGTCGTGGTCTTGATGGTACTTTACTTCGATGTCTTGAACATGATGAATCTGACAAGGCTTTACAAGAAGTTCATGGTGGCATTTGTGGTACTAATTCCAAGGGACTGATCTTATCCAAGAAATTGATTAGAATGGGTTACTACTGGCCTACAATGGAAAGAGAATCATTCACTTTTGTGAAGAAGTGCTCAAAATGTCTGATACATGGGAATCTCATCCATGTGCCAGCATAGGAACTACAACCATTCACACCAACCTGGCCATTCTCTCAATGGGGGTTAGATATGGTAGGCAAGATTCATCTTTCATCATCAAACAGACACAAGTTCATCATCACAGTGACATAGTACTTTACCAAGTGGATTGAGGTAGTACCTCTCACTAAGGTTACCGACAAACAAATCTCATTGTTCATACTCAACTATATCATTTGTCGGTATTGCATTCCCAATTCCATCATCACAGATAATGGACAACCCTTCAATAATCAGGATATTGATGAACTTTGTGAGAGACTCCATATCCAACATAGATATTCAACACCCTACTACTTGCAAGGGAATGGCCAAGTAGAGGCCTTGAACAAAACCATACTAAAAATCTTGAAGAAGACTGTGAATGATGTAGGAAAATATTGGCATGTACAACTCAATCCCGCATTATGGGCTTATAGAACTAGTATCAGAATGCCAACAAGAGAAACACTATTCTCTCTTGTCTATGGAGCAGAAGCCATAGTACTTCTAGAGGTTGAGATTCCATCACTGAGAGTGTCACTGAAAGGTTTAATCACATATGATGAATACAGAGTTTCCCAGCTACAAGAGCTAGAACTGCTTAATGAGAAGAGACAACGAGCAGATGATCATTTGAAAGCATTTCAAAAGATGATGTCTCGTAGCTATAATCACAGAGTCAAGCCATGTAACTTTCAGGTCGGTGATCTTGTTTTGAAGGAAAACCCACAAAATCAGCAAGATAGAGAGAAGAAAGGAAAGTTTGAACCGAATTGGCTAGGTCCTTACGTGGTCATCACAGTATACCGTTCAGGAGCATACAAACTTTCAACACCTGAAGGGGACTTGTTTGAAAAAACCATCAACAACATGCACTTGAAGAAGTATTATGTCTAAATCAGTTATCATCATCCATAAAAGTCCTGAAAAAAACCTATAAAAATAAAAAAAAAGTCCTAAAAAAAAATCCATAAAAACAATAGAAAAAGTCTTGAAAAAAATCCATAGAAAAATTAGAAAAAGTCTTGAAAAAATCCATAAAAATAGCAAAAAATGTCCTAAAAAAAAAGTCACAGGGTGAAAACCTCGCAACAGGCAGTCTATTGACAAGAAAAATACAAAAAAGTCAAAAAGAAATAAAAAAAATGCAATAAAGACAGATAGTGAAAATCTGGCAAACAGACTCTATTTGTAGCTCTCCATCTATTAGTTCATGTTCTGCACTTAGCTTCTCAGGCTTCATTTTATGCATCTTTTCACCATCATCTTATGGTCATAACAACATCATACTGCGATAAACATCTTACCATGGCTTGATCATTGTATATATTTATTTTAGCAAGTTGTGTCAATACTAGAGGCAAACAATGACATATTGGGGGCAATCAACTTTCAGGTTCTACCAAAACAACTAGACAATGACATAAAATTCAATCATGTGAACAAACAATCAAATCCTGCAAACTTTATCCAATCATTGATCCATATCACAACAGTTATCAACAAATTTCATATCATGACACATATCTGGATGATCTAAAATCTGAATAAATGTTTGGAATATCAGTATTATATTTTGAACAATGGTTGTTTGACTTTTGGTATCATCCCTCTGGAGCACACTCTATGATGTACTGAACTAGAGTGGCAAGGAAAGAGGATATTTTTCTTTGCCTGTTGTCTTGAGGTTACCTATCAATCTATTGCAAATATGTCACGAGACATGATTTCTAAAGCGTATCATTGATGATAGTTCCAAATTTGCATAAAAAAGTGGTTAATCTTTGTCTGTTTATGCAAGAAATACTCAGGTCATCTCGGTTCAATTATACCTCGATGCTTGTGTTCACTTGCTATATCAAAAATCATGAAAGTTGTACTCTGGTCATCATTGGTGCTAATTTCCTCTCTGATGTTTGTACATACTTCCAACATTTTAAAATGCTCTATGATGATTCAAGAAAGCTAACAAAGGGCTCAACAAATGGTTGGTTTCATTTCATTGCATTTCTTAGATAATTGTACATATCTATGGATTTGCATCAGAGTTTTCAAAGGCTGAACAAAAACATCAACGACTACCATGTCTCTTTGGAATATTTGTGGAGGAAATTCAAACATTTGTTTCATTACCATCTTTCATCTTCATCATCATTTCATTCATCATTATCATTTCATCTAGGTCCTGTACATATCATATATTTTATCATTTATCATTCATTTTCATATCATTTAGATGCTTTATCATTTCATATCATTCATTTATCCATTAGGTATTTCATATCATTTATCATTTTTTCATATCATATCATTTCATTGCATACCATTTATCATCTTCATTACCATTTCATTAGCATATTTTATCTTTGTGTCATCATTTCATAATCTATTTCATTTCACTTCTCATTTCATTACATTCCATTATCATTTCATCGATTTCATCCCATTTCATTACATTTCATTGCATATCATTTATCATCTTATCATACATCTCATTATTAGTAATCATGTTTATTTCACTTCATACCATTATTCATATCATTTATCATTTGTCACTTTACATTCATATCATATCTTTAATCATCTATCTTTCTCATATCATTTATATATTATGTCATTTTTCACATAACAGTTGACCCATATCATATATCAATTTCATATCATTTCCTCATTCATATGCATATTACAAATTCATGATGCATTTCATAAATATAAACATCCATTTTCCATCACATCATCATTATTTATGCATTTGAAAAATCCAAAAACAAAAATTCATACATACATTACATTTCCACCTCATTTGCAAAATATTGCATTCTTCATAAACATATCATATATCCCATTGCATATTTTCATAATCACACCATAAGTCATCCACCTGCATGACATCATTAGTACGCATCACAAATCGTCATCATAAGAATCATCTTGCATCACAGGTTAGTCATCAAACCATTAAAAGGCATCACAAATCCATCTCATAACATATACAAACAAAAGCATATCCATATCATCATCATAAAAAATGTACATCATCCAAACTCATCACCGCTGCATATCATCACTCATCAAAAATAAATACAAATGTTCAATGTCCAATGAAACTAGAAAGTCTAGAGAGATACATAAGATATGATCAAAAACAATATACATGCTCCAAAAATGATATACATGTGTGAAGTACATCCATAATACTACGTCAATAAACATCACATATCAAGGTTGGCTAGTGGAGACCCTTGATGGAGCTAGTTTAGAGACTGGTGGCCTACCACTACCACCTACGCCAGGATCTTGTCGAAGTCATGTAACCCCTCTGCTATGAGATACAGTCTGTGACCTGCTCCTGGATCTGCAGTAGGACCGAGGTAAGGCTCTTTTCCCTTGACAGGGCACAACTCCTCATAGCTAATCCGGTAATGCTTAGCCTCCCTAGAAATCTCGAATCCCTCTACAATGGCCTCTCACAAAGATGCACTGTCAATAGTGCCCATGAGTCTCTCAACAACCCCCTCTTCCTCTAATATCCTCCATCTGAAGGAGTCTCTCTCTACTATCAATTGGGCCACCTATGGGTCCAAGGTAGGAGGAAGTGTCTATGCCTGTGCCTGTGCAAGCTATGTCTATAATTGCACTGTAAAACTTTGAGCCTGAGCCAACTGGCTCTGCAACTATGTTTGTTTCCCTTGGAGAGTCTGTACCTAGGCTTGCAGAGTAGCTATTTGTGCCCACTTCATTGTGGAAGGGACCCTAATCACTATCCTCCATCCCATACCCTCAGACATACCTGCATCAGTCATATTTGGCTTGCTATCCCATACCTCAGGCTATAAACTTGTATACTCTGTATAAGCAACCTGATAAGAAATTTAGGGCCCCAATCAAAGATCATCCTTGTGCCGTGCATATTGCACAACACCCTGAGGAATCCCTTAAGTATATCTGAACTATCTGTGTACTCACAAAGCTAGAAATATCTTTATAATAAAAGGGGTCCGACCTATCAGATATTAGGGTTTACATACAAAAGGCATCTCCAGATGATTTGTATCCCATGCCTCACAATCTATGTAAGGCCTCTATATCATTGAATCTACATCATCTAGACTCTGTCTCCAGTAATCCAACTTTTCTAGCTTGGGTTGGAAAAGTGCACTAGAATATGCATATACATATGGCCTGCTTAGTGGCCTAGCCTTAGGTCCAAGTGGTCTAGTAATAGCAATATGCTCCCATGCCCAGATCTAGAGTAGAATAACACCACATGAAAAATTGGACGATCCTTTGTACACTACTTGATGCAAGTCATGATACAAATGCGCTAACATGCAACTCCCCTAGGCATATCTCCACTGCTGACCTATCATCTGCTCAATGATCCTCCCCCACCCAACTGATAGTCCCTTTGACTGGCGGTCCAAAAAAAGGAAGCCTCCAATGAATGCACTCAAAATGGTGGGTAAGGCTAGATATCCCCTCAAATCTGCCCATGGCACCCAATACCCTGCTATCTGGTCATCCAAAAACACTCTCATGAGTGTGTATGTACCACCTAGCTCCTTGTGGTCATAAAAAACAAGAGCACCTACCACTAGAATCCCCAAAATATTGTATACATCCTCCGAGCTCACAGTCATCTCACCCATTGGAAAATGAAAGGTATTATGCTCAGAATGCCATCTCTCTACTAGTGTGGTCAATAGTCCCCTATTGACCTGAATCAGAGGCATAGACAATAAAGGTCCCAACCCATATCTCACTATCAACTGTACATCTGTAGGTGTCAGATTGTGTATCCTATCCCAACCCATAGGGAAGCATTCTCTGATCTGGAGGTTTTTGAAAACCTCTTATATTTGGTCATCACAAAGACAATCAATTAGACTCATATCAAAGTGATCTATCTACTTAACATCATGAAATCAAAACCCATATCTATCTATCAGTGATCCCTATCAGTGACCCATATCAGTGCATCATATCAGTGAACCATATCAAGTGCTCTATCTAAGTGACTCATATCATGAAATCAATGCAAAATCTATCTATTTGAATATCAAATCAATCTACTCTATCATCATTTACTATTTGTTTTCTTTTTCAGGAAATAAAACTTATCAACTATCAAATCATCTTCCTATTTGTACTTCGGTCATGAATGCAAATATGTTTTCAATCACATCATCTACTATTTGTTTTCTATCGTAGAAATTTTTTTTATCAGAAGTCATATCATTCATCTACTCTTTATTTTCTAAATCAAAGTTATCAGTAAATCACAATCCATCTATCATTCTACTCTTTGTTTTTCATTCAATAGAAACAAAGTTATCAACTATCTACTCTTTGCTTTCTATTTTGGGAAACAAAGTTATCAATTCATCATTTATCAGATCTTCTATCATTTCTATCCATATCAACATGATGACAAGACAATTTATCTATCTATTGATCAAAGAATAAATATACGTCATCATTCTTTCATCACTTTCATCAAATAGTGCATTCTGCCTAAATTTCTTGGATGCGCTAATCTGCGGCCTCTATGTGCTAAAACCCCAAATGCATTGAAGTTTCCCCCCAATGTGCCATTATGTGTCCTCAAAGTGCTATATCAATTCCCCTATGCACTATTTCCTTATATGCGCTAAACCTCTAAGCGTATGTGCCATTTCATCTACCTAATGCGCAAGAACCCTGGATGCGCTAATCTATTTCCTATATGCGCTAATATAACATTGGCTGAGGCACATTCCTAGATGCACTATATCAATCCCTCTATGCATTACAAAAATTATTGAATGTGCTATTCTATTTCCTCTATGCACTAAAACAAACTGTTAATTCTAAATACACACAAGTTCCTCAAAAAAAATGATTGAAATCAAAAAATTTCAAAGCAAAGAGGATAGAATCAACTCATCGGTGGTCTGTACGTGGATGGTCTCTGGTACTGGCGAGCCCGCTCAAATCTATGTGTATGGACTGGAATCTCCATCTCGCCAAGTCAGCGTCAAAGAAAAAAGTCACTAAAGTCAAAAGGTGAAAATGACTTGCCCTTTTTACCCTTTTGACCTTTTAAAGGTCAACCAAGGTGGGTTTTTGTGGCATTTATTTTTTTTCTCAAACTGTGACCTTATTTTTCAAACTGGGGCATCTTTTAATCAATTATCAAGAGCTAAATCACTATATCCCTCTCATCATCTGAATTTCATCATCAACTCAACATCTTTCTCATCATCAGTGATTTACCTCCCGAGGGGGCATCATCAATATTAGCCACATTTTTCAATCATAAACATATCAGAGTCAAATCAAAAGGACATATTGGTTAGATTTTTCAATTAGGGGAAATTTTTTCAAAAGCAAGAATATTTTCTTTGAAGCAATGCATTTCTCACATCACTTCAAAGAGGGGAAAAATGTATATGCATAAAATTGGTCATGTCTAATTAATCCTGGCATTTAATTAAATATTTATTATTTAATTAATTTCTCTAAAGTCCTCTACATATGATTAAATTTAATTAATTTAATTATATTGTTCATTCACTTTATTCTTCCACCTTAATTAAATAAATTCACTTTATTTAATTATTTCACATCATATGTCTAATTAATTAATTAAATAAATACCCTTTATTTATCTTAATTAATTATCACCTTTGAATTTAATTAAGTCTTTTGATTTAATTAAATTTAAATATTTCCTTTCTCCTATTCAAATCTTTCTTCTAATTAATTAAATATTTTATTTAATTAATTTCATCTACATATCATTTCCTAAAAAATTAATTAAATATCTTTATTTAATTAATGTCCTTCATATCTTTCCAAATCATAATTAAATATTTTATTTAATTATGAAATCTTTTTCAAATTTTAATTAAATGATTATTTAATTGAAAAAAATCTCCATGTTACCCATAAATAAATATTTGAATTTATAATTCATTATTTATCTTCTTAAATCTTTCCAAAATCCTCGAAAAAGATGATTTTTATCATCTCATCTTATCTCTTCCATGAAAGAGGAAACACATCCTACTTTTTGTTTTTCTTCTATTTTTCTCTCTAGTCTTCTCCATCTTCAACCGTTTGATCTGTCAGGATTATCATAGTCGTTGATCGCATCAGCCAATCACAATCCTTCAAAAGCTCTATAAATATGCCTGCATATCCAAGCATTTTTTTGAATTGCAATTAAGGAATAGGCCATTAGAGAATAGTTGCATTTAGTTAGCATTTATTATTAGCATTTAAGAGCATTCATAATCATAGTTTCTTTATCAAGTAATCATAGCAATTTGCAATCATGCATCATTTAATCAACATAATCATATCTTAGCATAGCATGCATTTATCATCTACAATGTTATTCTCTGAGAGGACTGTTTGTTGAGCCCGACAAAATCTGAGAGAAACAACTGGAATTGACAAAATTTCTGGAGATAGAGGATGATAGGACGCTTTTGAAGGAGCTATTTTTTTAAGAGTTTTCTTTACTTTTCAATTAGTTTCCTTTGATTTAATGTCTTATTGGTGTGTTGGTTTATATTTCTTTAGTTAGCTCACACATATTTAACAGACACAGATTTGATTTGGATAATGGACTTATAAACCCCAAGATGTTGGATGTTATCTTGGAATAAACTTGTCCACACAGATGATAATTTAACTAGATGTATGAGGAAGGATTCATCCACACACACTTAGCCAAACAAGGATATTTTGATGTTGATTTGAAGGATTTTACCAAAAGTCTAGTATGAATGATTTTTCCAATGGTTCAAAAGTTATTTGTGAGATGGGATTTGATTGATGTTTGAGATGGATGAAATGATTGGTTGTTTTGATCCTAAATGAACCTAAGAGGGACTTATTTACAAGACCTAGATAGTGAATAATATGCCTTACCCTAATGAGTAATTCAAACTAGAAGACCAATGTTTTGCTTGGAAGACCATGAGACAAAAGATAACAAGCACATGTGTGGAGTTCAATTGATTTAATCTTTCCTTAATAGATTCGTTTTACCACAAACACTTTCTTTCTTAGCTTTCAAACTGAATGTCTATGTCTCAATCTCCTTTTCATCCCACAAGGTCCATTATGTGGAAATCAAGGAAAGAAAGGAAATAGGTCCCTAATGTTGACTTTAGAGAGAGAAAATTGAGATACAGGCCTAAATATTTAGAAGCCTCTAAGGATAAATCCCTAGGGACAAGTAGTAATACTTGGACTTTTCAAGGATATTTGCTCTTTACAAAGGGTTTGGAATTCTGATCATTTGTTGAATGTTTATTTTCAATTTTTTTAGATCCAAGAAAAGTGTTTAGATTCCAAAATAATGCACAATCCTATGATAGAAAAGACAATATTTGTTGAATTCCCACTTGGATTTCTCCAGCTGCACTTATTTAGAGTGGATGATTAGAAGCTTGACCACACTGGCTCCCCTCCATGACACTCACTTCTACGGGTCAGCCAAGCTTTAGTTCTCATGAATCTCCCATGATGACCTTTTCATCTCTACTAAGAACCACAAGTATGTGGGATGAATTTAGAGGTCCAACCTCTTGTACTAACAAATAGTAGGGTTTTTGGTTTTTACACAAATTTGTTCATAATTAGGGTACCCATTCAAATGGGCACATGAGAGGCAAGATCAAACCATAAAAATAGTATCACCTGCTTGTTTGTAGGAGCTCCTATAATGATGAGTTTCCTCAACATTCAAATTTATATACCAGTTGGGATTAGCTTGGCATTTAAATCGTTACCGGTTTGAGTTGTTCCCTTAGGGTGAGTACTTTTTCCCACCAAGGTAGACTTTCTAAAGGTAAACAATAGTGAAGAAGTACATTTGTAGTTCAACCGCCTAACACACATAGGAGAGGACACACACAATTCCTTTTATTCACACTAGCATGATTTGTTCAATTTTAAACCCAAACTTGAAGTGTGGAGGCAATCTTCTAGAAAAACTAATATCACTAAAATGATTTTGATTCTCAACATTGTCGTGAAGCATGAGAGAAGTGCATACACATTTGAATTGTATTAGTTTTTAAAGAAGATTACAAAAAAAAAGTAACCACAAGTTCGTTTTAAATCCTCAAAGGAAATAATGAGTTCTTTTTAAAGCACCAAACTTGAGTGTGAAGTTGATTGTTCAATTTTAGTCCAAAATCGACATTCTAGTTAGTGTCTAAGGTTCAATTTTAACCAACTTGAGAAAGCTTGAGTTGTAGGTTAATTTTATGCCCAAAATAATTCTAGTTGGTCCTAAAGCATGAAAGAAAAATATATGATAGGTTATTTTACCATGAGTGTTTAAAAAAACTATTACAATGAGTATCAAATGCTTTTTATTTCACTTCCATGCTCCATGATTGTTTAAAACCTGCAATCCAAGCTCCAAATGTTAGATGAAATCAAGAAAAAAGAAGATATGTGGGTTAGATAAATGATTAAGCATAGAAACCCTAAAACTTAGACCAAATTTCATTGTGATTTGACATTAGGTGAAAATTTGAAAATTTGAACTGTATAAAAGTTAAGAACCACCTACACCATTGCATAGTTTATGAAATTCTACCCTATTTCAAAAAAAAAGTTCTAAAAAGACCTTCGTATGACCAAGATATTACCATTTTAAGATTGACTATAAAAGAAAAAAACAATAGCCTCACCATTTGAACATAGAGGCAGTGTCGCTATATAGAGATGATAAAATGATTATGTCGTTGTTTGAGGATTTCAGCGTCGCTATGCTAAATTCAGCATTGCTCTGTGGAAAAATAGAGACTGTGTTTGCATCACTATTTCCTCCATTGTCATTTTTTGTCCTAGGAAAGCAAAAAAGAGAAAAAAAAACAATGAAAATGGCCAAAAAAATGTGTTAATTTTGAGATTTCTGCCCTCCTTCTAGCGCCAAATATAGAATGTTTTGCCTAAAGTTGCTCAAACATGGACAAACAAGCAAACATATGTCCTCAAACAAGTTTAAACCAAACATTCCCTATGAAATTCATTCAAACACAAGAACATGAAATCAAAGTAAAGTAATCAAATAAACTACTAATGAAATCCTATTCTAATGCTCAAACCAACATCCAATGGGGGAATTGGTGCCTCTTTGATGTGAAAAGAAGCCCTTTCCCAATTCCTTGATAAGCTTGATGATAGATGTGTGAATCTTGATGCAAAATTCCAATAACCTAGCTATGGATGATAAATTCTATGCTAACTTGGATGAAAATATGGATGAAGTTGTGGATAATAAACTTGCATAAACTTGGATCATAACTTTGCATCAAAATATGGATGATTGTGGATCCCAAATCAATAGAGAAGGCATCTATTTATAGTGAATAAGGATTGGATAATGAAGAATAGGATGAATGTGGGATTAAAGAAAGGGACAATGGCATTGTTGCACTTGTCAACATGCTAATGAAGGAGAGTGGAGTATATTTTGAACAATGTGCATGTTAAATGCATGTAGGTGGAATTTGAATTTGAAGAAGTGACTTGTGCAAGAGGGGATGTAAGAGGAATTAATGCCAAGTTGGTTCAAGGAGAGGACATGTAAGAGCCTTTAATGCCAAGTTGGAGGAAAAAAGTCCTTTGGGAGGGAGAATTCAAATAAGTGGAATATTCCAAGAATATGCCATATTTGAATGGAAGTATGAGGAATTAATAAATTAAACAAATTGATTTACATGTGCAACTTGCAAAAGCTAGAGAAATGGAGGATTTAGGAGTTAATTAATCTAGGATTAATTAACTTAGATGAAATTAGTTTGATTGGGACATTTAGTTTAAATACTTTGAATTTATTTAAACCAAATGTGAGGATATTGAAAGATTAGTAATTTAATTAAATAAAATTGATTTATTGAATTAAATGAAGAACATTAGGATTTAATTAAATAAAGTGGATTTGTTTAATTAGAGGAAGAATATTAGGATTTAATTAAATATTTTTTTTTTATTTAATTAAATGAAAAACATTAAGATTTAAGTAAATAAAGTTGATTTATTTAATTAAAGGAGGAATTTTGATGAATTAATTAAATAAAGATTATTCAATTAATTGGTTAGTAAAGAAATGATCAAGGAAGAATTGAAGTTAGTTAATCAGAATCAAGTGCATGATATCAATCAGCATAAATTGCGTGTCTACAAGATCATAAAAAGATAAAAATGTTGTTGTATCACTTGCCATAGATGTTTTGATGTTTTAGGATGTTTATCCATCAATTCTGTCTATTGTAGGAACATTTTATCCGTTAAGACACACATTGGGATGTTGTTGATGATTTTCAAAAAATGGGGTAGTTAACACTTAGGCATTGTTTTAGTCTAATGATGATCCAGTCGTTTCATTTCTTTGCTTGGAAGTTTTTTGGATTTCACTGTTTGCTTTGTTTGTTGATTGTGTTGTCAAAGGCTGAAGGTGATGATTTTTTACTATGGATGGAGAGTTTATTGCGGATAGGTGATAGCGGAGATAGGATTTTTGAGATTTATTTTAATGTTTTTATGCTTTTTGAGCTTATTTGGTGTTGTTTTAAATATTTTTGGGAGGTTTAGAGACTAAGAGGGGGACCTAAAGGGACTGATCTAGTTACTCGGGGGCTCATCGATGATGGCCTTGCCTATGTGATGAATGCAAAGACATCATAGTTTGACTCTATGGTGTGATACTATTTTTTGGAGTTTTTTGACTTTTTACAAATATTTTTGGATTTTGATAAGATATTTGAATGTTTTTGAATTTTTGACCAAGTTTAAAGACCAAGAGGGACACCTAAAGGGACTAATCTAGTGCCTTGGGGGCTCATCGATGATGGCCTTGCCTACATGCAAGCTCAAAGAAAACGTAGTTCGACTTTAAGTCATTTTACTATTTTTGGATTTTGATCAGACATTTGAATGTTTTTGGATTTTTTGATTTAGATTAAAGACCAAGAGGGACACCTATATAGACTAACCTAGTGCTTTGAAGGCTCATTGATGATGTCCTTTCATACATGCAAGCTCAGATACAAAATAGTTTGACTATTTTGACTCAAATGCGACTTGTACGGAGATGACCTACAAAGTTTTGGGAATTTTTTTTTTATATGAATTTGTTGTATTTTGATGGTTTTATAACTATTTTTGGGTTTTGATGTTGATCATATGGATGAATGATAAAGAGATATCATTATGTAGGGATATCAATAGTCTTTTGAGGTCTTGTTGATAGGCCAACTAAAATTGATTGATTTGATTGAGTAATTTCTAATAATGATAACATTATTGAGGATACACAATAATGCAAAGATAGTGTTGTCAAGATAGGAACAACACGAGGGTTGGGAAGGATACATCCCAAGATGATGATTGATTGATCGGATAACGATTGATCAAGATTTGTAGCCTGGCTAGGAACAAGATTGTTGAATTTTTTGATACCATGTTGAAGTGTTAGCAAGATGCAACTAATATGGATTGTTTGAATTATTTGGATGATGCGTAGATAATAATGTGAGCTAGAAGACATAGATCAAGATTTATTCTAATGCAAGATGTAAGTACCTGCCCCTAGTTTCTAACAATGTAGGGAATCTGATGGGTGGATGTGTGGATAAATAAATGGATGGATAGATATGTAAAGGATGCAAAGGATTAGCTAGTGATAGGATAACATTTTTGGATAGAGTATGACCCTTTGGAAAATTCCTTCATGGCTCAAATAATGTTGGATAAGATAGGATCAGTGACAGTGACCCATGTGAAGATGTTTTCCATAAGCAAGTGTAATGTGTACACCAAACCTTGTCAAGATCAAGATAACTTGGATTTGGATGAAAATGAGTTAGATGAATGGTTCATGGATTTATTATGGATACAATGGATGAAATATTGAATTTATTATGGATAGGATGATATAATTCCACCTAAAATGGCACACATAGATGCTTGATTCTACTCATGATGCCTATTTTCTAGGTTTTCATTATAGTACTTGTCCAAAGTGCCGCCATAGTGGTTTTCACTGGAGGATGATTTTTCTCTTAACTATTTTCTTGAATTTTTTCTTTTCTTTTTTTTTTCCGTTTTTTTTCAAGTTTTTGCAAGTTTATTTTAGTAGAATAAGGTTTTTCTTGTTACTAATATATTTTTTTTACATTTTGTGACCATTAGAGGATTAACTTTCACAATTTACATTTGGTGCTTTTAAAATGAATTCACTTTCTTTTGGTGCATTAAAACTGAACAATACAACTTGAACATTTACATTTTCCGCTCTTAAAATGAATTCACTTTCTTTTGGTGCATTAAAACTGAACAAGACAACTTGAACATTTACATTTGTTGCTCTTAAAATGAATTCACTTTCTTTTGGTACATTAAAACTGAACAAGACAACTTGAACATTTATATTCGGTGCTCTTAAAATGAATTCACTTTCCTTTGGTGCACTAAAATTGAACAAGACAACTTGAACATTTATATTTGGTGCATTAAAACTTGGTTACAATCTTCATGTTTCATTTTGGTGTATAAAATTGAAAATTTCATCTTTTTTTTATTGCAATGAAAATCAATTGACTTATGACATTTTTTGCTTGAAGTCTCAAATATTTGAAATTGGTGCATTTAAAACATGAATTATCATCTTTAAACACCTCAATTTCAGGCTTAAATATCAAATTACAATAAATTATCTACTATGTTCACTGTGATTAGCAAGCCAAGTGTGTATCCTCTCCCCCTGCATCTTTTGATGATCCTGGGTGATGAGAACCACTTTGGGATCTTTGCATATTTTTTTTACATCATTACCTTTAGATTGGGCTTGCCTTGAGATACATCCCACACTGGAGAAATCAAGGTGACCCAAAGCGGTTTTTCCCTCAGGACGCTATATAAATTGATTAAGGCTAAAATTGTGATCTAACAGGCTAGTACCTTTCCAACAGTGCCATTCAAAATATGGAGGTATCCACATTCGTGTGAGGTATAATAATTCCCATAATAGGAGTGGTTAAATCCTTAAGTGGCTTGCTAGACACCCGCAAGGTGCTAAGTTCCCCGAGCAGTGACTAAAAACCTTATAGTAGTTAACCACTTTATGGATGACCATGTATTGGTGATATTTTTAGTGCAAGGGATGCAAACTGTAACCTGAAGTTTTCAACTCACCATATGAACTCCCTTAATTTGAGATAGAAATCCTTGGCTTAGCATAAGCTACTTGTAGCTTTCCAGAGAAAGGGTGATTTGGGTTATCCTTTCATGCCAAGAGGTCCCTATCTATCCACTCTCACAAAGACTTAAGTGTATACATCCCTTTGGGTGTCCCTACCCTTGAGTTGAAGGAGCTTCCAAGTTGTGGGCCTGCTTTGACCTTAGGGATAAAACTGCTTGAAGTGTTTTTTGATGTGTTATTATCAATATAAATTGGGTTGATTTTGGCCTATTGTCATCAAATTATGGTCAAGTCATACACTTTTTTTTTTGTTTTATCACTTGTTGTATCTCATAAACATTGTCTCAAACATTAGATCAAATGAATGTAAAAAACTTGCAAACTTCTCAAAACAAGTTGCCATCACAAAACTAGAAACTACTAAAATAGAGTCGCTACTATGAAGTTTTTCCACTACTATCTCAAACATTACCGTAGTTGACCTAAATTTTTCTTGCTATTGCTTAGGTTAGCTGCTATTATTGTCATTGGTTCATGACAATCACTATCAAAATAGAGCCACTTTTAAATTTTTTTCCATAGTTGTCTTAAAATAGAGCTACTATTGACCTAAAATCCTACCGCTATTTCCTTGAACAAGCGCACTATCATCCTACTTGGAGAATTGGCTCAAATTTGTGAAAACAACGAATTTTCAAAAATTGGCTTGAAAACTCCATTCACTTATTAGAGAACATCATTGGACCTATCAGTCAAAATCCAACATCACCATCCTTCACTTTTGACTTGGTTTACATAGGGTTTGTAACTACAATCATTTGGATACAACATTTGCACCATAGCTTAGCAACATCCTTCAACATCACCAAATTAGCAACCAAACATCAATCTAGTCTTGGATACAAATTAAATATAGGAAATCAAACCATTACCTTGTTATAGTTTTAAGAGAAACCTTTACTTGCAACCTGATAGCTAGTTCAAGTAAAGCAATCACCATATCCTCTAAGACATAGCAAAACATTGATTTGAGTCTTGTGAAATATTTTGTTCTAAACTAATGTCAAATCAAACATCAAACATCAAACATGATAGCTTCAATTATCAAACAACACCCAAAATTGGCTCATCTCCTTATCATAGGGTTGAGCAGCAAAATCTTTCCATTCAACATCAAAATTGATCATCCAACTATCCCAACATCAAACCATATCAAACAATCAACATCCTTCATCCAAAAGGTTTACACACAACCATCTAATCTTGAAGTCAATGAAGACATGCCGATGTCAATATATTACTTGAATCTAGTTCCACTTTATACATCCACAGAGTCATCATATCCTACTAGCTACAACAACATAGCAACTATGGGTGTCCCTATTTGAGACTTTGGAATACCTTGTCGAATGTCAAATTTTAATCAATGTCCAAACTCACAAACCTATCAATCATACCATGAAAATAGTGAGTCACAATATCAACATCTTGACAATCATCAATAACACATTCAATATCAAGACATTTCTTATCAACAACCACGACATCGACAACAAGACCTATTCTTACAACATCAAAACATGGATTCATATCATCAACAACATCCACAATAATCACAACTATTGTTGTCATCCCACAACACTAGTAAATGTGAATATACTCCTTTAGGGAAGCCAATTGAGGTGGTGTTAAAAAATTTATTCCATGCTAAACTTATCACACTTCCAAAATCATTAGGTAATTACAAACCTATCTTCAAAACTCCAGGGTAAAATGACAAGGCTTATTGTGAATATCATAGAGAAAAAGTTCATGATGCATCAAACTTTATTAACTCAAAAATCTCATA
>VDFB02193867.1:51532370-51588195 GCA_007258455.2 Sequoia sempervirens | reverse complement strand
GAGATAGATGTAACATAAAGATTTGCTTAAGTAAAAGAAACTATGTTGATACCATTTTGAAATGGTTTAACATGCAGGATAGTAAACCAATTAATATTCCTTTACCAGTTGGCATGAAGTTAAGTTTAGACATGAGTCCTAAATATGATTTTGATCATGAGGAAATGTCTGAAATTCCATATGCTTGTGTAGTTGGTAGTTTGATGTATGCAATGGTCTGTACAAGACTAGATATAGCCAAAGTAGTGGGAGTTCTAAGTAGGTTTATGTCTAACCTTGGTAAAGAGCATTGGACTTATGTTAAGAGGGTGTTTGGATATTTACGAGGTACTTATGATTACTATTTGGTTTATCATGGTGCTATTGATATTGATATTATGCACAAATCATTGGACATACACGGTTTTGTTGATTCAGATTGGGCAGGAGACTTGGACAGTCGAAGGTCAACAAGTGGCTTTGTTTACTTTGTTTGAAGCTATGGTTAGTTGGATGAGTAAGAGGCAGCCCACGGTTGCTTTGTCCACCACAGAAGTAGGGTATATGGCTGCTACACATGCCTCTAATGAGATAGTTTGGTTACAAAGACTTGGGAAAGGTATTGGTTTTAATTGTAAGCAAATTAGACTTGAATGTGATAGTCAGAGTGCTATTTGTTTAGCCAAAAATCCTATGTATCATGCTCGTACTAGTGATGTTGATGTTCAACATCACTTTGTGTGAGAAATGGTTGAGAGTGGGAAGGTATTGATTGAGAAAGTTGACACTTTGATCAATGTTGCAGATTATATTACCAAACTAGTTCCTATAGATAAGTTCTCTTGGTGCAGGAAGGCCATTGGCCTTGAGTCTTGTACTTGATTTATAATAATGATTCCTTGTTTAGAATAATTTCAATGTATAATGTCAAGTGGGAGAATGTTGGGAATAGGATTCCATTTAATTGCAATCCTAAACATATTTCATGTATCTCCTAATTCCTTGGAAAGTGTTCCCCAATACTAGGATTAGAAAGAGATTAAATTCAAATGAAATGAACATGTAAATTGACATTTGTGATTATTCCTAAATAATAGGAACATGTGGGGACATCCAAGAAGAGATCCTACAAAATAGGAGCACATGGGGTGCCCACATGGAAGGTGGAACCCACCTTGCTTAAGTTAACTGTTTGGAGGAATGATAACACTTCAGTAATACATGTAAAGATCTTACAAATTAGGGATTGACATTTACATGAGTGGAGTTTAGTTCAGTTATGGTTTAGTTATCTTCAATTGCATGTAGTTAGTTTGAGTTGAATGCTAGTTGACTTGAGTTGACTTGAGTTGCATGACTAATGACTTCAATTGCATGATAGATAATAGATGGATACTTTTAGTTAAGTGGGGATGATCAATCATGCATAGTGTTTGCATGAATTGGTGGAGAGATATGTTTCAGTTAACTAAGATTGACTTGGGACCACCTTGGGCACCCAAGCTGGCATCTTTTAGTCAACACCTTTTGCATGAGAAAATATTTACAAGGTTCAGTTAAGTGGGCCCATTCTTGGGTGCCAACTTCCAGGTGAATCTTGCAAGATATTTTCTTGACCAAAGTTCAATTAAGTATTTAGTTTGGGGCGCCTAAATTGAGGAAAACTTTGGTTTGATTTCAGATTACATGTTGGAACTATACTTGCACAATCTAGGCGTAGATTTTTGAGAGGAGCTTTATGCTCTTGTATTTGACAACTCTTATGAGTTTACATGCTCATTAATTGTCTATTAATTGCAGCAAGTTGAAGAGAGTTCTATGAGAGTTTTGTGCAGGTTGTGAAGAAGGATTGTTGAAGGAAAGGAAGCATATCAATCAAGGATTGATACAGTATTATTGTAATCTTGTTCAAAGGCTAAATAATACAAGCACTATTGATTCTGGTGGAGTTTTTTCCCAAAAGGGCTTCTCCATGTATATGTTGTGTCACTTCTATCTTCTTGTATCATTCTTCTACAATCTTCTGTCTCTTTCTACAATTGGTAAAATTGATTGAAACAGATAATCATACACAAAGAATTGTGACAAATAACACTTAATTAAATCTACAGTCTCATAGTTTTACAAGTTTTAAGCTATAATATTACCTTCATTTTCAACAATGACAAAAAGAATAGGTTTTCCAAAATGCACAAGCAAGCTGAGATCTACACATACATTTAAAAAACCATAGATAGTTGTAGAAGATTAAATGAGTCTGCTTAGTAATCCATGAACATACCCATACACTTCCTTTATCATTCTGAAAAGATACCTTGCAAAATATTTATGGGAATTTTACAATCGTCTGGTTGGAGCTAACTAATAAAAAACATGATGAAAGGGATACTAAATACATAGAGAAACTCAATCAATTTCGATTCTTTCATTAATTATTTGATCTACAAAGGTTACAAGTGTCATCATAAATTTTGGGATGAACCCAAATCATTATAGTGTAAAAATAGCTAACCTAGAGCTAGAAACTATGAACCCTCTAGTTTTGTTATGTAAGTTCTCTCTACTATGCTCTTCTACCTAAAATGTTATCCTCTTCTCTACACAATGGTGACCAAGGAATATATACCCACATAAAGAAGGTTTGTAGAATGTTAGATAGTTGTACCACATGAGAAACCTTAGCCAAAACCTCCATAAACACATAGAAGCCAAGTATCTATTGTAAATCCAATCTAATTAATATGAAACATGGAAGAACATTCCCCTGACTTGTACCATATGTTCACATTGATGATTCATGGGTTTGAGTGCAATAACTAGAGAAATCACCCACAAAATCCATTGAAATGGCATCCGAGAGGTATTACATGACAAAAACCTCTTTGTAGATAATAAATGAGATGTGGGCATCATTTTTCTCCATTAAATTATCACAAACCGACATCTAAAATATTTTACAAGGAACCATAGATCAAATTGAGTAGTAGTAGTGGTTGAATGATTAATGGTAGTAGCTGAGAGACAATCCTTCATTTTTACCTCTTGTAAAAAATTGACCCCCTATGGGATGTGGGAAAATGGTTGAGATTAGAATGCAACATAAGAATCAAGCCCATGTAGGAGACCAAATTTGCATTAGGTGGAAAAATTGGCTTGAAATGGCTCTAGAAAAAGTTCAAGCCTTTAGTGGATATATGTGGATGCCACCACAATCCACACAAGGTCTTGTTGACTCTTGGATCCTCACAAAACTCTGTATGTGGGATATTAGAGTTTCTATTAGGCTGCATGGGAAGTTGACATCTTTATCTTTTTGGTCTTTATAAGACTTCAAACTGCTATTTGATATTATTAGAAAGATGGTCGCTATGTGAGCACTTCAAGAAGTTGGTCTTCATCAAGTCCTTGCAGAAGATCAACCTCAAATAGTTCATGTGGGGAAATGCTATGAAAATTCCAACTTCACCAAACACATAAGACTAAACTAGTTTGGATGGAAAGTTTTGTTAATGACATCAACAAAGGTGGTGTTAACATGATGTCATCAATGAATTGGGAAGCTTTGGATGAGGTGATGTCATGAAGATGCAAGCAAGGTGAGATGATATTAGCATGACATTATCAAGGTACAAATGTAGGAAAATGGGTTGGAAGAGGTTTGTGGGTGAAGGAATTTGAACTAGAAATGGAAGTTTAGATGGATGAGAAAAGTTTGCAAAAGGAAATATGCCAGGGAATAGAAGTGAAACAGATAAATGCACCTGATAAGAGAATTTCACTTAGAAAATTCCGTAAGGGGAAGATGATCTCACCATGGGTGGGATGTGTGAAGATGGGCTCAATCCACCTATAAAAATTTAGGGTAGTCAATTTTAGAATTAATTACACTTGTGGGGAAATCACTGGCAAGTGGAAATGTGGAAAGTCCATTGGCAATTGGAAGTGGACAATTCACATGAAAATGATTGCAAAGTTGAATGTGCACCTTTTTCTTGTAAAACAGGGAAATGCAAGTGAACTAGATGAATATCAAAATATGAAGTTCTCTTGGACATCAAGATCTCACAAGACTCATACTTAGCCAATTTTCTAATTTTCTACCCTTTATGGGGATTTCTAATTGAACCAACATTTTGTAGGGAAATCCATTTGAACCAAACTTGGGCTAGATTAAAAGAGAAAGCCTACAAAAGCATAACTTTAGTGCTTAGTGAATTTCATAAAACTTCAAAAGACAACTAGGCTTAACTTTTCACACTCTATCAAACTGTGCCTATAAATTTTGCAGAGGACCACCCAAATTATATTTCTTAGATGGGTTATCAACAATGGGTGATATAAAACCATGGGTTAGTCTAACATAGCAAAATAACACAAAAAGACACTCAACATTTTGGGGTGCCAACAAGTTCAACTACTAGATTATGAGGGTTTGTCATTTCACCATCATGCAAGTTTTGTTGCTTCTCATTTGAATTCTAAGGTTCTTTGCACCAAACAATATTCAAGCACTATGACATCTTGGTAGAAGGATGTTCTTCCTCATTAACTTATTGTCAATGATCCTTCTATGGTTACTTTAATCCTCTTTCAAAATTTCCCTTGCTACTTGTGCATGCTTCACAATTGTTAGGTGATTAGGGCCGGCTTGACATTATGGTGCCTACTCTCTTGAGGTTAGGATTGCTTGATTATATTTCATGATATTTGGATGATCCAATTTTTCCAATGATGACCAATCCCACTTTTTATTATAGGTTTACTTTGATGGACATGCTTTTGCTATAGATGGTCATACTTGGTCTTCTCCTACATGACCAAGTTCTACTTTGGTTCTTGGGATGGCGGTGGAGGTTGCTTCTCTTTTGATGACTTCTTGGTCAAATGATGAATGCATGTCAAGTTCTGAGACTAGAGTCCAAAAGAGGAGGAAAGGTCCTCCAAAATATGATATGGATATCCTATCTTGAAAGAGGGGAGGATGTGATGGGTTTAGAGATTATGTAAGTTTGGTTGGTTGGACCTAAATGATTTTGGTTGGAGTGGGAACTCAATGTGTGTTGGAGGTCCTATCTCTTGGTACCTCTAGGGGTTATCTTTTGGTGGGCCAACAAGCTTTGCCTTGGTTTATACAAGGGTTTGGTCCCTTTAAAAAACTAATCTTTAATACCTCTTTCTAAAAAATAGTATTGATTACATAATTAAGCTCATCTTGTTGTTTTGTATAAATTGATTATAAGTGTAAATCTAATTCTTGAATACCGTTTCATATATACACATAAAAACATTTTGTATATAGGGATGGGCTTATTTAAAACATAATGCTTGTGTATGTGTGTTTGTGAATATATAATGTTTTATATATATGGATGAGCTTCAATATGACAACATCATAATATATGCACATGTTTATTTATTTATTTACACACATATAAAACAAATGAAGTTATGTATAAAAACATCATTGGTATATAAATATATATTTTTCTATATAGAAATTGGATGGGCTTTTGTATAAAAGCATCAAACATATAAGTCTATATAATGGATAAGCTTCTCTACAAAAACATGTAGCCTATATTGCTTCTCTAAAAATATAAGCTTATATAATGGATACTAAAAATTGTTATAGCATGATTGATTGATATATAGTACAATATCTTTTTTGATGGGCCAGTTAACTTATAATACTATTTTGGAAGGGTTTAATAATGTTTTATATATATGGATGAGCTTCAATATGACAACATCATAATATATGCACATGTTTATTTATTTATTTACACACACATAAAACAAATGAAGTTATGTATAAAAACATCATTGGTATATAAATATATATTTTTCTATATAGAAATTGGATGGGCTTTTGTATAAAAGCATCAAACATATAAGTTTATATAATGGATAAGCTTCTCTACAAAAACATGTAGCCTATATTGCTTCTCTAAAAGTATAAGCTTATATAATGGATACTAAAAATTGTTATAGCATGATTGATTGATATCTAGTACAATATCTTTTTTGATGGGCCAATTAACTTATAATACTATTTTGGAAGGGTTATAATATTGTTATATAAAATTTATGCAACTATTAATAGGAGGATATGTGTTACCCACAATTAATATGAATATTTTTCATATCCATATTATAATTAGACAAATATCATTTCACACATGTAACATAAAACTAACAGAATTTGTCATTAATATTTAACAAAACTGAATGCATATTTAAATTGTCTTCAAATATACTCTTTTTATCCAACATTTTACTACCAAATATTGATTAAAAATCTTTCATACCGTATACTACAAATTATACAAAATCAACCAACAAAATAAATTTTATTATAATTTTTTAAATACAACTCTTACAACAATTAGAATCCACAAGATCAATTCTTAAAATCTATAGGCCGCGGGGTCCCTCTCCCGTGCAACAAAGCCAATGGACATAAATTTAAATTAAAAGGCAAACGGTTTGAGTTCTTACTAAATTTAGTTTCATTAGCCTTAGAAACTTGTCCTTAAATCAACGGACATAAACTGAATCGAGGATTTTAAATTTAAATTAAAAAGCAAACGGTTTGAGTTCTGCAACGTATGAGTGTCCTCCAAATTTAGCAAGCGGGTATAGAATGGCTTGTGGAGGATTGATGGTAAAGGCAAGCACTTGATTTCAGTGCAAAACTTACCAGAAAGCAGCAAGCGAAAATGGTGGCGAAAAGAGTGGCAAAAAATTGAGAGCTCTAGTTGTGGGAGACGGATGCGCTGGACTTGAGGTAACTCTGCTGGATGCTGGATGCTGCTCTTTCTGCTCAAGGAAAGTCAGTTGAGGCCGGCATCAAAGGATTCTGGTAAGTGACACAGCCATCTTAATTATTTTAAGCTAATTCGCTTCGTCTGGTTTATTTACAGAATTCTAAACCGAACTTTCGAAATTACTGTCTACCTGATATTCAATTCGATGTAATATTTTTCAGTAGTGGTAATTATAAGCAAATTTTAAAAATCACTGTATAGCTCACACCCATTTTCACTATAGGTGGGAACTACACAATGATTTTGAAAAACTTCTAATAATTATTCTTCAGAAACATTAAATCGAATTGGGTATGATGTATAGAGTAATTCTGAAGCATATATACATTCTGAAATGGAGATGGGCTACAGAGTGATTTGCAATTGGAAAATTCTCTTATAGCTATTACAGTTTAGGAATATCGAATTGAATTCTGATGGAATGCTCTTGCCAAAATTTGGTCCCCTCAAATCCTCGTGTACCTTTTTCATGTCTAATGATGACATGGAAATTCTTGATCATGACTCGTGCATCCCAATCCTATTAACTGGGTAGAATTCTATTCTGTCAGATTGTAATATTTTGGATCTACAAGATAATCAGTCATTAACAATCTTCAAAGAAAATCCTGGCTTACTAGAATTAAAGAAATCAGTCATTTCTTGATCTGAAACAGCTCCACACGCATCTGCATGATTTTCAAAAGTAAACACTATTCACTTATCCAGTTGAATGGAGAATAATAATCTTTGTCCTATATTCGGGCAATCACCAATCTGATAGTAATTGTCCGACCACAATATCAAATGAGAAAGAATTCCTAAGATGAATAGTGATTTGTGCTTCTAGCAAGTCCAGAGCATCCATAATATAGAAATCATTCTTTTCTATATTGCAATCCCAACTATCGCTTACCAGATCTTTGAGCATTTTGAGCTACTTGTGAGCATGTCAACTGTTTAGCAAAATATCTAAAATCTCAATTAGCAAATGAGAATCTATGGAATCTATTGTGACAACTGCCGCAGTCTTGAAATCTCTGGTTAAAGCATCTGCGAGGGAATTATTTTCTCCTTTAACCCATTTTATATCAAAGTCATAAATTGAGAACTTAAAATCCCATCTGGCAGTTCTTCCTTGGGCTAAATTCTTATCTGGTTTTTGCTTCAATTAATTCCTCATTGCTTGGTCGTCTGTGTTGATTGCAAAATGTTTAGGCTCAACAAATATTTTGAATTTTTCAGTTCCTCTTTAAGTAGCAAGAATTTCATTTTCATATATGTTATAATTCTTTTTCACTTTGTGAAAAAATGCCCAATTTGTAGCCATATATTTCACTTTTCCCACTTGAAAATTCTTAGCTTAATACTGCAGACCATGTATCGTTTGAAGCATCAGGACTGAGAATTAGAGGAATACCTCCTTGTGGCATTTGAAATGTTGGGAGCTGAGAACATTTGTGCTGAATGTTCTTTATTGCCTATGTTGACTTTTCATCATAGGTTCAGCAATTTTTCTTTAAGTGTCTCTACAAGTGTTTTCTTGCTCTGGCCAGATCTTCAAAGAATGGTGACATATCAAGGAAATCTCTGTAATTCCTTTTTAATTTTAAGAATATCTGGGAATTCATGAATCCTTGTTGAAATGTGCTGTTGGACCCTTACCTTGCCCTTGTCAAGATGTAGACCTACTATCTTGTTTTCTTCTACAGACAAATTCCATTTTCAATGATGGTTGCTCAAGGCTGCTCAAGGTGCTGTAATTGATCTTGAATAGAGTTAGAGAATATTAATATATCATCAATATATACATCACAAAATTCCTTTAAATGTTTTTACGGCATTGCTCATCCTTCTTTGAAAGTAGGCTGGGGTTGTACTTAAACCAATATAATATGCATGATGTTCCACTCATAGATACCTTGTGATGCAGAGGGAAATGAATTTGCAGAAAAAGAACAATAATCAGTGGCTTGTTTGACAAATTGTCTTTCCCTAGCAACCCTGCTTTTTGACAAATCGAATGGGACAACAACTTTTGTGGAGGTTCTAGGGAATCTAATCACACTTTCAGATACCCTTTATGGAGATACAACTCCTCCTACAATGGCATCCTCCAAAATGAAACAAAAGGCTTTCAAAACAGACTGTTATAAACCCCAATTAGCCTCCAAGTTGCCATAACTGAGTTTTTAAGAAATAATGACCTCACACGTGCCCAAATGGTACAAAAGCTATTTAAACACTTAAATCATGTTACCAAATACCTACAGACCAAATTTTATAATTTGGGTAGGCATATTTCTACCAAAACTCAAATTTCTTGCCTAAAACCCTAGGCAGGGTTTTGATAGGGCAGCGAGTGAAAAAAAATCATATCTGATTGAATATCCACTTTCAAGATCTCAAACCAAATGCATTAGGTCTGTATAAACCCTTAACAAGTCCAGCAACAATAAAATCAAACAAAGAACTCTAAGATGTACTTATTTTGCAAAAATGGAGGTCTAAAACACTAGTAACACCTTGCCAGCATACCTGCAAACAAAAACTTCATTCCATTTCCTTCAAGGATGACATCAAACTCATTTTTCCATGTTTTTCAAAGTTAAACATCACCCTAACTACTTACCTCATCCCATGCAAACCCAAGTTACAAATTAACCATTCCAAAACCCCTAATTAGGTACTTGGGGATGAATAAAAACACCAAAATTTTGAATTTTATGACTAATTATTTGTCCAAACTTAAATAAAAGCCTCCTAACATATGATTAAACACCTAACACTATATTCTAATGCAAATCCATAACAATATAAAATGATGCTCTTGCATCATAGTCCCAAGGAGCAAAAAGTTAGCTCATGAGGTCTTCAAGGTTACTCCCATGCCTTTGGATGTCTGATTTTGTCATCCAAGTAGAATCCTCTATTAAATGACCTTTCCACTTCACTAAGTACTGGTATTGGTAGTACTCTTTACCCCTTTTCCGTTTAAAAACTTGCTTGTCAAGAATAGCTTCTAGTTCTTTCTTGTTGGCTTTCGGCAATTGGTTTACCCATTTCCTAACTGATATTTCATTGTTCTCAGCTGTGGCACCTACATCATCACCTTCTTTGTATGGATACAAGTCTGCAACATTAAATATAGGAGAGATTCCAACACCACTTGGCAATTCTATCTCATAAGGATTGTTAAATAACTTTCTTAAAATCTTACAAGGACCAATTTTCTCCATTTTCTGTTTGTTATACTCACCTTTTGGAAACTTGTCCTTCCTCAAATGAGCTAATACCATTTCTGCAATTTGAAGATTAACCTCTCTCCTCTTGAGGTCTGCATGTTTCTTGTATTTACTCACACTCTTCTCTAATTGTTTCTTGACTTGTTCATGTGCTTCTTGCATAGCAATGGAAAAATCCTCTCCTTCAACACTTCTTTTCTCCATTTTTCCTAAATCCCTCAACTCAAAAACACCTTTGGGATGTGAAGCGTAGGCTAAGACTATTTGAAAAGGACTCATACCTGTACTCCTATTAGGTGAATCATTGTAAGCAAATTCTGCTTGTGGCAAGATGAGATCCCATTGTTTTCGATTGTCCTTTGTTAAGCATCTTAGTAGATTAAACAAAGTCCAGTTGACCACCTTTGTTTTTCCATCACTTTGAGGGTAGTATGCTGAACTAAAATTCAAATTAGTGTCCAACTTCTTCCACAAAGTCCTCCAAAAGTGTCTCACAAATTTAGTATCTCTATTTGATATAATGCTTAGTGGAATCTCGTGTAATCTATCAACTTCTTTGAAGAACAAATCAACAATATGAGTAGCATCACTTGTATTCTTGCATGCTATAAAATGAGTGATTTTAGAAAACCTATCTACTACAACAAAGATTGAATCATGTCCTCTTTGGGTTCTAGGTAGACCCAAAACGAAATCCATACTAATGGAGCCCCAAAGTCTATTTGGGATTGGTAAAAGGCTGATAAAGACCTGCATTTGTACTCTTTCCCTTGACATATTGACACACTTTGCACCTTTCTACAAACTTTCTCACATCTGATTGCATTTTAGGCCAAAAGTAATGAGCACTTAGCGGAGCTAAAGTCTTATCTAGGCCAAAATGACCAGCAACACTACCACAATGCTTTTCTCTAGTTAAATTTTCCTTTATAGAACTCCTCGGTACACATAATTGTGATCCTTTAAAAGGCAATCCATCTTGCAACATGTAGTCCTTAAGGAGAACCCGAACCAATTTTTTTTTCACAAATGATTACAATGCAACACGCACCCGTTAAGGTTAGCATAAACCAAAACGATGCAGAAAGTAACTCTAACCAGAATGTACACCAGGATCCCGATGCGGGCAAGGTGTGAGCATTGGTCAGAGGATCTCAAAGTAAATGCTGAACAAGAACTCTAACCAGAGATGCGCCGGTGAACGACGAGCATTCGGTCAGAGGATCCCTATCTATTGCAATACTGAAAATGTAGCTCAACACCAAGTATGTGCTACTCGATCCGTGATGGATAAGAGGCGACCATATGGCGGAGACTTAGGAAATTACAATGCAAGAAAGTAAAAGGCGGCAAGCCAGCCTCTTCCACTTATTCAGTGGGGATTACAATTCAGAGAAATGAGAAGTAAGATAGGAAATGCTGATAGTACTACTAACAGCTTACAATAAGATAGAATATTCTCTTAAACTGAAATTTTATGTCTTTCCAAGCTGCAGATGATTAGTAAGCATTCACAATATCAAACTTGATTTCCAATACTTGAATCTCAACCAAGGAACAACTTATCTTAAATCTGCTGTATCAGACCTGCACATAGAATGATGAAAATCTGCAACATAATATCCACTTAAATGTTCATAACTTGCTCAAATCACATCCTATTGACACCAGACGAAGTGCAGATTGCTTAAATGATGAAGGCGCCCAATTTGAAAGCTCAAAACCACACTAAACAACTCTCATTAATTTGCACACATCCCAAGACACCCCCTAAATGGTACGGCCCAGCTGCAAGGGCGATTTTGCTCAATAAAAATAAAGACACACAATTAAAATCTGAAAATCAGCTAGGAAGGTCGCCCTTTGTTGACAAACGGATAGATGCAATACCCAGAACGATAACATTTTTATTTTCTGAATTATGAGCAAATCTTACATTCTTCAATGACATTCAGCAACATCAGAAATATGACAAAAACACAAACTAGAACTCCAAAATGCAAACCACTCAACTGAAATATGAAATAACTCAACTACAAGCTAACCTCTCAACTAGTTGCTATCTTTCAAGCAAGAAGATGAGCCAATGCTAGGAGGTGTGCTTTCCTCGAAGCGAGTGCCTGAAATCAATCCAGCAGCATAACGGTGTAGTAGACAGAAGATACCAAATGAAGAGCTGAGGCCTGATTATATAGACGAGAGAGAAACATCTAGAAGCTTCCAGAGGGCGCCCTAACCCTAATTTCAAATTCACCTTTTCTCTCCAAAAGATGGCGTCCATTTTCATTAATAAAACATTTCACTTTTTTTATAAAAATAAAAAGGGCGTCCCACTTCACTTGTCTCAATATTTGACATATAAAAATTATAATTTATCTCCTTATGACGCCATGACCCTCAAAGTCCCCCTTTTTAAAAACAACTTAAAGTTGCACTGCTAGGCAAGGGGTATAATATTAAAATAATAATATTATAATGAAAATACTTATCTCTCCAAGAAAAATGCGCCCAAGGCCAAGAACTGAAGTGCCAGCTGAAACAACAGAAGAAGTGATCCAACTGAACTGAACCCAAACTGTCCATGCCAAAAATAGAATTTACTAAAAATAGTAAATTCGCGAAGTTGCCCGGAATGCCAAACTGAACACACCACTGCGAAGCTCTCGAAAACCCAGAAAGAATCCGCAATCAGAATCCCAAACTCCAAGCAACAACCTCCTCAAAACTAGGAAACCCTAATTTCACCATCCGCACAGCCTACGGGTCTCCGGAATAGGCCAACGGTCAACAGAAACGATCACTGCGAGAAGGGGACATTACAGTCCGCCCTCCCCAAGATTGCTTGCCCTCAAGCAATCGCAAGTCTGGATGCTGTAGAATCTCCTCATCCTCCCAAGTAGCATCCTCCAATGGTAAATTCTTCCACTTTACCAAATACTCTTTGATTGTTCTCCTCCTCAAGGAACGCTCTCTGAAATCAATAATCTGTTCTGGAACCAAGGTCAACTGCCCTTCTTCATCCAAAGGAGGTAACTGTGATGAAGCCACAACGTTGTGTCCAAGTGCCTTTTTGAGGCGAGACACATGGAAGACATTGTGGACCTTACTACTCGAAGGTAGTTCCAACTCATAAGCCACCGCTCCAACCTTCCTAACAACTTTGAATGGTCCATAGAAGCGTGGTTTCAGCTTCTCAGCTCCACTCTTCTTAAGTGTGGACTGTCTGTAGGGCTGAAGCCGAAGATATACCATGTCACCAACCTCAAATGAGCGCTCAACACGCTGCTGATCAGCGTACATCTTTTGCTGATTTTGTGCCATTTGAAGGTTGTCCTTCAAGGATTTCAAAACATCTTGGCTCTGCTGCAACCAATCCTTGGCTTGAGGAGCTTTGCTATCGCCAAACACCAAATCAGCAAAGCTTGGAGCCTCGTAACCATAGAGGGCCATGAATGGAGACATCTTTATTGACATGTGGAAAGATGAATTGTAGCAATATTCTCCCAAGTGGAGCCATTTTACCCAAGCTCTTTGCTGTTCCGAGACATAATTTCTGAGATAGCCCTCCAACCATTTGTTCACAATCTCCGTTTGCCCATCCGTTTGTGGGTGATAGCTAGTGCTTGGAGTAAGCACTGTACCACTCATCCTAAAAATTTCCTGCCAAAAGGTGCTTAGGAACTTGCTGTCCCTATCACTCACAATATTTTTAGGCAACCCATGCAATCTAAACACTTCATGGAAGAACAAATCTGCAACTTAAGCTGCTGTAAATGTGCTAGTGATGGCAAAGAAATGAGCGAATTTGGTCAATCTGTCCACTACAACATAAATACAGTCTTTGCCTTGGGCCCTAGGCAACCCGGTAATGAAATCCATAGAGATACTTTCCCATTTTTGACTTGGAATGGGAAGTGGCTGCAGTAGACCAGCTGGAAGAGAGTGCTCATTTTTATTCATTTGACAAGTACTACACTCCTTGATGTGACGCTGAACATCATCTTTCAACCCCTTCCAAGAGAATCTCTCTCGAATCTGCTTGTATGTCTTGAAGTACCCTTGATGACCAGCAAGTGGACTGTCATGGAAAGTCACCAAAATCTTCTTCTTAAGTTTAGAATCAGCCACCAAGAAGATTCTTCCCTTGTAGTGGATCAACCCATCAACTACCTTGTACCTTTCATCATGAAAAGTACCTTCAATAACGCTGGTTGCAAACTGATTTTGGCATAATCAGCAAGCAACAACTCCTTCCAATCAGCATTAAGCTCACACAATGAGCTCAAGTGAGGCCTTCTGGACAAAGGCATCAACCACAATGTTATTCTTCCCTTTGACATACTCAATGTCAAAATCGTAAGCTTGTAGCTTACTCACCCACTTCTGCTGTCTCTCATTCAAGTCCTTCTGATGCATAAAGTGCTTGAGACTGTTGTGATCAGTCTTGACCACGAATTTACTTCCCACCAGATATTGTCTGAACTTGGCTAATGCATGCATGATTGCAAGCATTTCTTTATCATAGATAGAATAGGTCCTTTCAACCCCTCTTAATTTTCTGCTTTCAAATACAATTGGATGCTTCTCTTGCATCAAAACAGCCCCAATACCTTCCCCTGATGCATCACACTGTAACTCGAAGGGTTTGGAGAAATCTGGTATGGCCAATACTGGGCAAGAACTCATGATTTTCTTGAACTTATCAAACACACTCTGAGCTTTTTCTGACCACATGAAAGCCCCCTTTTTAGTGAGGTCAGTAAGAGGAGCAGCACTTTGAGAATACCCCTTTACGAACCTTCTGTAGAAGCCACAAAGACCCAAGAATCCCTTCAAATGAGTCAGATTTTCTGGAGGTGGCCAATCTACTATAGCCTTGATCTTTTCTGGATCAACCTTCACCCCTTCAGCGCTGATTATATGGCCAAGGTAGAGCAGCTCCTTCATTCCAAATTCACATTTGGACTCTTTTGCAAACAAACTTTCTGATTCAAGAATACTAAGCACTTCCTCCAAGTGCTTGAGGTGTTCTTCCCACGTCTTGCTGAAGATGAGAATATCATCAAAGAAAATTAACACAAATTTCCTCAACTGCTTCTGGAAGACTCTGTTCATGCAAGACTGGAAGGTGGCTGGAGCATTAGTCAAGCCAAAGGGCATGACTAGGAACTCAAAATGACCATAGTGGCATCTGAATGCCGTCTTCTCAACATCTGAGCCCCTCATCCGGATTTGATAGTAACCCGATCTCAAATCAATTTTGGAGAAGAATTTAGCACCATGGAGCTCATCAATGAGCTCATCGATCCGAGGAATAGGATACCGATTTTTTATTGTGCTTTGATTCAAGGCACGATAATCCACACACATGCGGATGGTGCCGTCCTTCTTCTTCACAAGAACTACAGCTGAAGCAAAAGGACTCTTGCTAGGGCGAATGAAGCCCATCTCCAGGAGTTCTCTTATGTTCTTCTCAATTTCATCCTTCTGCTTCTTAGGATACCTATACGGTGTTGTGATGACTGGTTTGGCCCCTTCCTTAAGTTCAATAACATGCTCAGCACCCCTTTCTGGTGGTGGCCCAGGTGGTAGATCAGCAAACACCTTACTCCTTTTGGTGAGTATAGATTGAATATCAGGAGGATATTCCCTCTTGGTCTCAACTGGACTAGCAGGAAGAACCATGCATTCCGCAGCCCACTCCACTTGGTCATGTCTAATCAGCCTTTCCATCCTTTTGAAAGAAACTATACGAGGACCACCATTAGACATTCCTCTCAAAACAACTCTCTTGCCATCAGATTGGAACTTGAGCTCCATTGTTTGTAGGTTGAGAGAGATTTCACCCAGTGAGCGTAACCATTGTATGCCCAAAACTGCATCTGTGTCACCAATAGTAACCACATAGAAGTCATCTTTGACTTCATAGTTTCCCAACTGCAAGGACATGTTAGGAACTCTTCGTGTGCAGGAAATGTGAAACCCATCAGCCACCATGACTTTGAAGCCTTCAAATTCTTCAGTTTTGAGACCTCTCTTTGCAACCACACCTTCATCAATGAAGTTATGCGTTGCACCAGTATCAATTAATGCAACAATACGATGACCTCCAACTCCACCACGAACCTTGAAAGATTCGTTCTTTTGGAAACTAGAGAGTTGGGCAATAGGGCCCCCAACTCCTTGCTCATGATCGGACTCTTCTGTGGCTCTTTCATCCTCGCTGTCCCCAAAATAAGACTGCTGATCAGACATATCAGATGCTGATTCATAATCAGAATAGGTCCCCATTTGATTATAACGCCCTCTTCCAGGACATCTATGGCCTTTAGTCCAAGGCTCTAAACATGTGTAACACTTGCCCTCCTTTCTGAGCTGTTCACGTTGCTCTTCAGTCAATTTAGGTGGGAACTTCTTGTGCTGATTAGAAGAATGTCTTTTATCCTTATCCTTCTTATGGCCAAAAGGCTTAGGCGGAAATTTAGGCCTAGGGGCTGATAACTCCATACTACGAGCCTTCTTGATTGCCTCATCAAGACTTGGTGGATCGAAAGCTTTAACCCACCCTTTCAAGGGTTCAACCAAACCTTCAGAAAACAACACAACCAATCTTCTTTCGGTGATGTTGGGCACCATCACAGAAAGTCTCTGGAAATCAGCAATGTAAGAATCCAAGGAGCCATGCTGCTTGAGTTGTGCAAGCTCGCGAAATCTTACTTCAGGATCCTTAGTGTCGAACCTTTCAATCAGCTTGTTGGTGAATTCTCCATAGGTTCGAATAAGGTTATGGCCAAGAGTGACCAAACCATGGTACCACCATTCATGGGCAGCTCCCTCCAAATGAAGTGTTGCAAACTTGATGGCATCTTCTTCTGGCATGGGACGAAGTGAAAGGTAGTTGTCTAACTTCTGAACCCACGATCTTGCTGAACACTTATCACTTCCATCGAAATGAGCCAATGTTACCTTCCCTAAGGCTTGATGAAAATCTGTTCTAGGAGCCATATAAGCTCGGTTATCAACTCTTCCTCCGTGTCTTCTGTTTCTCTGATTCAAGAATTGATCAAAAGACCATTGGTCCCTAAGATCAGGTGGTAGGGTAGAGTACTCCATGTAGGCTTGCCTAGCATCATCTACCAAAGGAACGGTAGCTTCAACTTGCTGTTCTTCCCTTGGAGTGAATGTAGGAAAGAGCGGTCTAGAGGCTGATCCGCTAGAGATGGTATCATGCTGTCCAATAGTTCTGCTGCCTCCATTACCATTGTTCCCATTATTCCCATTGCTTCCATTGTTCCCATTATTCCCATTGTTTCCATTGACACCACTGCTTTCTCCTGTAGCATGGTTTTGATTCGGAGTATGGTTCTGAGTAGCTTGCTGATCCATTTTAGCAAGTAATCGAGACATCATCTCAATCATTCCATCAAACTTCTTTTCCATCCTTGCATCCTTTTCTTCCATGGCTGTCCTAAGATTGTCTGACATGTTCTCAACTGTTTTACCCGTATCCACTGCTCTTCCGGTTTCTCTCAAAGCTTCTGAAAAAGTATCTGCTTCTGGCACTGGCGGAAGCTGTATCTGTTGTCTTCTGGCCTGACCTCTGGTGAAGTATCTGCAATCACTGTCACTCATCTGACCACTGAATCACTGTTGGGCACAGGTTGGCAGAATCATGGCTCTGATACCACTGTAATGAACCGAACCAATTTTTTTTTGTTTTTTCACAAATGATTACAATGCAACACGCACCCGTTAAGGTTAGCATAAACCAGAACGATGCAGAAAGTAACTCTAACCAGAATGTACACCAGGATCCCGATGCGGGCAAGGTGTGAGCATTGGTCAGAGGATCTCAAAGTAAATGCTGAACAAGAACTCTAACCAGAGATGCGCCGGTGAACGACGAGCATTCGGTCAGAGGATCCCTATCTATTGCAATACTGAAAATGTAGCTCAACACCAAGTATGTGCTACTCGATCCGTGATGGATAAGAGGCGACCATATGGCGGAGACTTAGGAAATTACAATGCAAGAAAGTAAAAGGCGGCAAGCCAGCCTCTTCCACTTATTCAGTGGGGATTACAATTCAGAGAAATGAGAAGTAAGATAGGAAATGCTGATAGTGCTACTAACAGCTTACAATAAGATAGAATATTCTCTTAAACTGAAATTTTATGTCTTTCCAAGCTGCAGATGATTAGTAAGCATTCACAATATCAAACTTGATTTCCAATACTTGAATCTCAACCAAGGAACAACTTATCTTAAATCTGCTGTATCAGACCTGCACATAGAATGATGAAAATCTGCAACATAATATCCACTTAAATGTTCATAACTTGCTCAAATCACATCCTATTGACACCAGACGAAGTGCAGATTGCTTAAATGATGAAGGCGCCCAATTTGAAAGCTCAAAACCACACTAAACAACTCTCATTAATTTGCACACATCCCAAGACACCCCCTAAATGGTACGGCCCAGCTGCAAGGGCGATTTTGCTCAATAAAAATAAAGACACACAATTAAAATCTGAAAATCAGCTAGGAAGGTCGCCCTTTGTTGACAAACGGATAGATGCAATACCCAGAACGATAACATTTTTATTTTCTGAATTATGAGCAAATCTTACATTCTTCAATGACATTCAGCAACATCAGAAATATGACAAAAACACAAACTAGAACTCCAAAATGCAAACCACTCAACTGAAATATGAAATAACTCAACTACAAGCTAACCTCTCAACTAGTTGCTATCTTTCAAGCAAGAAGATGAGCCAATGCTAGGAGGTGTGCTTTCCTCGAAGCGAGTGCCTGAAATCAATCCAGCAGCATAACGGTGTAGTAGACAGAAGATACCAAATGAAGAGCTGAGGCCTGATTATATAGACGAGAGAGAAACATCTAGAAGCTTCCAGAGGGCGCCCTAACCCTAATTTCAAATTCACCTTTTCTCTCCAAAAGATGGCGTCCATTTTCATTAATAAAACATTTCACTTTTTTTATAAAAATAAAACAATCTTCTCAAAAGGGCGTCCCACTTCACTTGTCTCAATATTTGACATATAAAAATTATAATTTATCTCCTTATGACGCCATGACCCTCAAAGTCCCCCTTTTTAAAAACAACTTAAAGTTGCACTGCTAGGCAAGGGGTATAATATTAAAATAATAATATTATAATGAAAATACTTATCTCTCCAAGAAAAATGCGCCCAAGGCCAAGAATTGAAGTGCCAGCTGAAACAACAGAAGAAGTGATCCAACTAAACTGAACCCAAACTGTCCACTGCCAAAAATAGAATTTACTAAAAATAGTAAATTTGCGAAGTTGCCCGGAATGCCAAACTGAACACACCACTGCGAAGCTCTCTGAAAACCCAGAAATAATCCGCAATCAGAATCCCAAACTCCAAGCAACAACCTCCTCAAAACTAGGAAACCCTAATTTCACCATCCGCACAGCCTACGGGTCTCCGGAATAGGCCAACGGTCAACAGAAACGATCACGGCTGAGAAGGGGACATTACACTTTTGTAATTGAGAAAAAAACATTTTTCAGATCAGAAATAAAATTTGGAATTTTCAGCTACATGTATTTCTGAATATTGTCATTTTTCTGAATTATTTATTTGCTGCAAGTTACTTTATTATTTGCACCTTATTTGCCATCTCAAAATCATCTCAAAACTATCGCAAAATACATTTGAAAACACATCTGAAAAAAAAAGGCAGAACAAGGCTGCATATTACAAAAGGACAGTTAGGGATTACAGAAGGGAGAAGGAAAGAAATGAATCAACAATTACACAAAATTCAAAGGAAGATAAAGACAAGAAGATGAGGAAAATCTTTTATGAAGCAATGGCAAGCAAAAAACCTGGGGAACTAATGGATAGTGCTAAAGATGTGGACTCTATGACTGTGTGAATGGTGGAATGAGAAAGCTAATCATGCCAAGATGGTAGCTTCTCGAGCAAGAGAGAACTTGCATAAAATTAAGCAAAGGCATGGACGGATAGATGAACACGAGATAAGTTTTCAAACTAAGTATTGTAATTTAGATATTGCAACAAGACTTCCACGCACCCATCCACCTTGTCAATATTTTCAACACCTAACGTCGAAGACTTTGGAGGTTCATACCCCAAAGGAAGTGAGTGTGAAGAGATTGGCAGCCATGGGTCATGAGGCCTTAGATTTATACAAACAAATAGAAGCTAAATTGATAGATGTGCAAAGGCCCTTACAGGAAGCAAGAAACCTAATTGTAGTCACTGAACATTCCAAGGAACAAGAGGATAAAGGAAGAAATGAGATTAAGGAATTAGACAACATAGATGAGGCCTATGACTCGAACCATTGTCCAGAACAATTAGTTAATAAAATTTTAGAAATAGTTGGATCTAAGTTAGGAACTTAGGATAACTTTCAGATCGTTAATAATCCTTTGTTTGAAGTTGAAGCGAATGAGACCTATGACAACCTACTATTTGAGTTGAATGAAGTTCTTCATGGATGTTGGGACAAGATTGAAAATAATCGTAGAACTTGGGACCCTAGTGGATCTCCTATCAATGAAGTGTTGAGACAAGCTTGGAGCAGTGGGACAAACCCTAGTGATGCTATCACTAACCAATCTCCAATCAAATTGCACGAGATTTCCATTCATGGGAGGATGACGAATTGGATCCCATCTTTTGATCAACAATCATGTATTGAATGTTTAAGTTTGGCTGAAAGAAGGTGTGACACTTCAACTATATCTATATCCATACCCCCTACAAAGGATAGTCATTGTTTCCATTGTTTTTCCATAGTGAGAACATCAGTTTATGGCTAAGCGGTTATTGAACCATTGCTAGCTTTTTGGGAGCTAATTGTGAGAGATCCTTCAAGTACCATTCATATTTTCACCTCTACCATAGTGAACAATAATTTCTACCAACATTCTAGGATATTGCTATACAATTCTTCCTATAACATTGTGATGGTTGCAATAGATTAGAAAACTTGGAATTTTCCTCTTTACACCTTGAGAGAATTTGTAGAAATTTTGATTCTATGGTTGAACAATGATATCTATTTCAGTTTAGACAATGAACACTTCTTAGGATTCTAGAAGAAACGAAGGTAGTTTGAGTATGAGAAGCAGATGGTTAAAATCAGAGTAGCACAACTCTAGCATGATGGTTCACTTCTAAGGCCGACTTGGAATCTGTTGGCGTAACAACTAACACCTTTAGAGTAAGAGTTGGTACGGACAGCTATGCACACTACGCAATGAGTGCTCTTCAAATAAGGAGGGGAAGCTCTCTCGTTGTACTTAACAAAAATCCTTGGAAAGGGAAAAGTAATCTAAACTATCTCCTGTCTTTTTGTCTCAGTTGTAGAAGTACAAGGCTTTCTCGAAAACTATATACGTTGCAGCTAAGTATTTTCTGGTTTTGTAGACTACCAACTACAACTAATCTATCCAGTTCCCTCAAGAAAACAGAGCATGAGGAAATGGAGCAAGGATGACTATCTGACGATAAACAAGTATAGATTCTCAATTTGAAGGCAAGGTGGCACATCTATCAGCTCAATCTAAACAAGTTTATTGGAAACAACAATATACGATAAACTAAGTACAGATTCTCAACTTGAAAGCAAGGTGGCACAACTATTAGCTCAATTTGAATAAGTTTATTATTCACACACATCACACGATAACCAAGTACAAATTCTCTACTTGAAGGCAAGGTGGCACAACTATCATCTAAATCTGAACAAGTTTATTGAACACAAAACAGATTCGATCTAACTAAGGAAAGAATTCACCATTATAATTGCATGAAACCCAAGTGGCATAACAATTCATCACAATAGCAAAAATGCATGAACAGATACAAAATGAGCAATATTGAAGGCAAGGTAGGCACAACATATATTTCTCTCTCGTGCAAAAGTTATGTACAAATGAGCAAAAGCTCTTAATTATAGACATCGAAAGGTGTGGGGAACCCTAAAATCACCTTGAGTCAACTACAGTCTTGCAATGCATGCAAGATTTATTGCTAAGCCCTAATAAAGTAAACTATACAGTTAACTGAAAACCCTAATCTATGTGGACAATGTGCAAGCATGCACGTCCTTATTGAAAGCAAGTTAAATGGAACACTACCATCAGTTAACGTAAACCCTAAATGTAACTCCAAGTGAATAAAGCAAATCTCAGAAAAGACGTGCATGAGATAAGACAACGAGTCAACTTTTGAAGGTAACGTCAAGTTTAACTCCTCTGTGTAATGTCTATCCTGAGAGGTGGGAACTGAAGTCCACTGAGCGCGATCTCGAGCAACCAATCCCTCAACGAGATTATTAATTGCATCACTTTCTGGAGCTATGATACTTTGCCGAAGTATGCTATGTCTGTGCAACATGTCCTCACCAGCTGTGATCTGGGACTGAAGTTCACCTCTGCTCCTAGTTGCTTCATCAAACAATGTCGACATGACTATAAGCTGACTAATCTTATAGCCAACGGTCTCCCCATTGAAAATAGTATGAATGAGTGCCTGGAGCTCTGACTGAACATCGGTAAGCTCAATGTAGGCACCACCCTCAATTTGATATCGACACGGTAAGCGAGAAACTAAGGTCCTCATAGACTGGAGTGCACTAGTAACGTGCTCTCTACTCTCAGCCAACTCTGACGCCAAAGTATTTTCTATCTTTGCCTTGAAAACCAACTGTGTTCTCCAAGAGTAGATAGCCTCTTTGTCTTCTGCATCTGTGACTGCATCATATGCCATAGTTAGGTGAGCAATCATAATCTCATCCCAGGGTCTACCAATCGCCATGTCTTGCTTCTCATCTTGGAGACGTAGACAGAGCTCTCGTGCATTGTACCGCAACTGATATAACTTTGTGAGCATTGAACAACCTCTAGCAACAAACTCCTCCCATTCATCCAAATGCTTGCCATATGCAACTAAATGATTAAGTTGTCCTTGTTCTGCTAGAGGCTCAAGCATCAGCGGGAGTGTGGCGGTGACATCTGACCTATGTACAAGGCTAGAAATGTACTGACGAAACTGTCTGATGTCAGCTTTGAGGGCTGCCTTATCCTCTCCGTCCTTCAACATTCTATCCCTGGCGCTGTCTGTAGCAACCTGTAGGAGATCAACCTGAGTCTAGCGTGTGCTATGAGCAAGGTTGACTGTGATAACCTCGAAATCTTGAGATTCCACCTCATCCAAGCTCTTCCCCTGTGGAGGTATAGCAGTCTCGACAACAATCTCCATATCAGTATTCCTCTCCACGTGGACCATGTTCTTGATCCTCTTGTCTGGCGCATCCTGATAAACCTGATCAAAATCTAAATGATGAAGGACATAGGATGGCTGCCTCCTCTTCCTTCCCAGTTGTGCTTCGATCCAAGATTGGTCTCGGCTAATGCTATTGGAAGGGTCTGTACTAGCAACAAGAGGTATTGGTGAGAGTGAATATATAGAGGAACTACTGCGAGATGGTGAGTCTAAGTCCAATTCAATATGAATTGGGACTGCTGATTGCTCTAGAATTGGTATAGGAACTTGAGGCTGAACTTCAGGGACTAGCGGACTCTGAACTGGCCTTTAAATTGACTCGGTAATCGGCTGAGTGACAGGCTCCGTGTGTATTTTAGTAGCAAGCGCCTTGCCTTTTGAATTGTTTGGCGCTTGACCTTTCTTGGGAGGGTTACTCTTCTTTTGTTTGGGTTTTGACGAGGAAGGTAGCGAAGGATTCACCATTGGCGGCTCTGCTCTAGGCACACTTACCCTCCTGGTCTTCTTGCTGTTGAGGTAAAGTATACTGTTCTGAATAACTCTACTTGATCTCTCTTTTACTGTTGCGTACTCCTTGGCATACCAATCAATCGCTGGCAATGGCTGTGTGTCAACCTGCTCCCTGAAAAACTGAGGAAGGACCTCTCCCTCATCATCTGATAAACCACCCACATCTTCTGACAAGAAAACAAAAATCTGTGAGAGAGAAGCGACCATAGCTACGTTTGCGGACCTCGAAGTCATCTACGCAATTGGCCCAATAGTCCTCCATAGAAGGTTTATGAAATGTGCGACCATCGAGGCAAGCTGTGTAATGACCTTGAAGATCATAGTCATGAGCCTCAACAAGATACTTGAGATGATATGTCTCAAGCTCCTGTCCTGCAACTTTGGCATCAACTGTTGACTTGCACCAATAAATACCAAACTGAAAAGGAAAATTGGCAGATAGTTTATGTTTGCGACGCAAATGACGATGAACATGATGCAACTGCCTTAGGAACTCCATGAAAACTGTCTTATCCGAAGGATAACGTGGAAGCATAGCTGGATTTCCTATAAATCCATATACTCGGATGTAAGTGTATGTTGGGAACTGAATAAACCAATCGGCCCAACCATCCATAGCTGCTCTAGCAACTGCCGAGATACGAATGTGCAACTCCCTATCCAAATTCCTCACTGTATAAGTCAAGAAAGCCTCATGAACACGCTTGAAATGACGTTCAGCCTTGGTGAACTCAAGCTGATCATAATAGTGATAGACTTTCTGAACATTGAGAATGCCCACGGTGTTTAATCCTCAGAACTGACCTTGATAAGCAATCAAGTACACGAGATAAGAACACATGTGAAACTCATGAGCAACCAAGAAACCAATGATCTTCTTGTGGATAATATCACTGATGAAAGATGACCAATCATAATGCTCCTGCCCAGATATGATGCGACCAATGATGTAATACATCCAGGGCTGGAAAACATTAGCATGTGATTGACCTGAGATGCGATTCAAGAGTGTGATTAGAATCGCGCATTCATCCTTGTACTCACCACGACCCACGATGTTTGGCAATCTGTTCTTTGCTTGCTTTAACCATCTTTCTGCTATCTTGTTCTGACACTTGTCGACTTCAATGTTGAATGCATTGTCTCACTGCTCCATATAAATAACTAAACTGTTCGGATGCTGAGGAATACCAAAATGTCATGTCCCCTTCTAGTTGACATCTCTCCGAGCACAGGATTGGCCTATTATGCGACCCTCGTAGGCTAATAGAGTGGATAGAGGGTCATGTTGGAGCTTGGCTCAGCTTCAGTTGGCAGTACTTGATCAGTTGGCTTTCGCTCGGGCTCATTCGGACACTTCTAGCCTGAGTTGCTATTTTTAGCAGTATCTGACACTCAGTGTGGGACCCCTGCTATTTTTAGCAGTATGGATTGATAGCGTTCAGAATCACTTCAGTGTTCGTCAGCTTCAGACGGCTCGTGCATAAGATGAATAATGAGAGAGATATTAATATTTAATTGAATTAATTAAATATTAATTAATTGGAGTTTATAATATAAAGTTATAATATTTTATTATAACTTAAGTGATTTCAGTGAAGGGGTCGCCCATCATCAGAAAGGGGCCATTTGTTTATTATATTTTATTATAAAAATTTGGCTGAAGACTATTGAGAAATAAAATAATGAAAGTCGAATTCTTTAATGAATCCCTATCTTTTAGGAATTCGCACTTTTGAGAGTATAAGCCATTTTTCATTGGAAATTGAGCCATTATGTGATATTGAGTTATTGAAAATTGATCAAGTTTGGTCTGAGCACAGAAACTTAGGGTTTCAGTCTCGAATGCATTGGGGAACGAGCCATCTCCAGTGAAAGCAGTTCAGAGGGTGTGAAATAACATCTGATTTATTGCCAAATAAGAGATTTCTTCATTCAGAAGAAATTACAGAACTTCACAGAGGTTTATACCTTCAGAGTTATCAGAGAGATTTTTTATTCAGAAGAGTTATTGCATAGAGGCGCATACTTCAGGGAGATCTAGAGAGTTTTAAGGAAGCCGTACAAAATCATTTATTGCTGCTGTCAGCCGTACCATTCAATATCAGGCCGTACCTTTCATGAGAAGGGCGTACTTTCTTCCAGAAGCAAAACGCCTACCTTGGGTGCAGTTTGCCATCACCAGCTTAAGCGCCTATATTCCTAGCATTTGTCTGGAACGTCAGAAGGAGGGAGAAGGGATCTTTATTGCAGCCGTACCATCATCATATCAGTTTCAGCTTGCTGCGTTTCACCAGGTTTTCATTAAAATTCATTGCTTATTAGTTTGCATGTCATTGGATCTCATTTGTAATAAGTCCAGTAGTTAAATAAATAGACTGGCTTCAATATTTGCAATAGATTTGGTTATTTCTAGAGCTATATGATTTTATTTAGAATTTATATCATTTATTTGCAAAATCGTCATCTTTCATTATTCTTGCACAAACACAAAAAAACTCAAAAACGTCAGAAAGCAAACAAAACAATCAGATTTGAGAAACAGAGGAAACTACAGTGGTATCAGAGCTAAATCCTGCCATCCTAAGGGTTTAGCAGTCTTATGCAGCCATAACAGTTTGGGTCTCACAGGTATTACACACGCATACGTGCTCTGATTGATAGGCAACGGAGTTTGAGCAGGCAGCCGGAAAACATGGCTGATAGAACAGATGTTCCTAGAACAGAGATTCCTGAAAACCCTAGTGATCAGGATGATGCAGAGGTTTTGCATGCACTCAGAGATTTACGTGCAGGTCAACGGCAGTCGAATGATGTATTGCAGCAGTTGACAGTGGCACTTCAGAGATTGGGTACTCCGAGGAGACCGTCACCACATCGTGACGATGAGAGGAGTGAAGCAGGATCTCGCAGAGCACTGAGGATATCCTCACGGACAGCAGATAGGCCAACTAGGCCTACTTTTGTGAGACAGGAGGCCGAGGAGGCTATTGCAGAGGAAGAGCATGAGGAGTTGTTCGCTGATACACTTATGGCAGCGAACGAGGAGTGGGAGTTGGTACCGCCGGAGGTCAGAGAGGATTTCTTTTGACTGTTTTATCACTCAAAGGCTAGAGCACCACAGAGGTCGACAAGATTGGAGACCCAGATACCAGAACAATGATTTGAAACATGCAACCAACAGGCTTAATCTAGCGATGTTCGATGGTAGTGGTAAGGTGACAGCTCAGGCATGGATTAGTAAGCTGGACACATTCCTCACATTGCGCCCGATGGCTGAGAGAGATGCTATCAGATATGCGACACTGCATCTTGAGGGGGTAGCTTACGACTGGTGGCACCATGGTATGGTGACGCTACAGCATGACAGGATCACGTCATACCAGGAGTTTGTGGACAGATTGGTTGAGCGGTTTGACAGGAAGGATCCAGAATCCTACTTCAGAGACTTGGCTCAGTTGAGACAGAGTGGCAGCTTGGAGTCTTATATTGGTGACTTTCAGAAGTTATCAGTTATGGTTCCGAACATTTCTGAGAGGCGGTTGGTAGTGCTCTTCATGGAGGGTTGGACAGAGCCATTGCGAGGTTGGATCAAAGCCTTTGATCCGCCTTCGTTACAGGAAGCAATGAAGAAAGCACGGAGTATGGAGTTGGCAGCACCTTCTAGTAGATTCAACTCCAGAGGTTCTTCATCTTTTAGGGACAATAAGGGTTTTAACAGAAACAGGGACAAATCTGATTTTAACAAAGAAAAATCAGATTTTAGGAACGATTCAAAAGGTAAATCAGCAGCTCCACCTTTGGATCGAGAGGCCCTTAATGATCTACGCAGGAAGAAGCTTTGCTTCTACTGCAAAGGTCCCTATGACGCCAATCACGATTGTCCTCTGAGACCTAAGGGCAAGGCAAATCGAGTGATGTGGGCGTACTATGAGGATTCGGAATCAGAAAATTCCGAACAGCAGGAGAGTTCTGAGGATTCAGAGGCAGAGGCTTCAGAGCCTAGAGCAGAGACAGGGCTAGAGCTTCAGATACAGGAGGCCCGCTTATCTAGCATTCAGCAGGAGGGCTCATTCAGGATTCGTGGTGTGTTAGTAGGACAGAGGGTCATTACCCTTCTTGATACTGGAGCTACACACAACTTCATAGATGCTAGATTCGTTGAGAAACGCGGACTCATCACTGAGGAGTTCGAGGGCATTAGGGTTACGGTGGCGGACGGGTACACTTTGAGGTGTGAACGCATGATAAAGGATCTCCCTTTACGCTTGAACAATTATGAGTTCAAGGCTGATTACTATGTCGTTAATATGGGAGATATTGATTTGGTCTTGGGAATGAAGTGGCTTCATTCATTGGAGGAAGTCACTCTTCGTCTCAAGGACATGGAGATCCGTTTTGATGTTGACGGGAAGACACACATACTAAAAGCAATTCGGGACAGCAACATCAAAACAATTTCTTTTCGTCGGATGGAGAGGCTCATGCGTCACGACATGGTTGAGTGGGCTGCCGAGTGCACTTTAGCACCTATACAGGAGGGACAGCAGAAGACTGAATATCATCCAGACATACAGCAGTTGAGAGTCAAGCATGATAAGGTATTTAGTGATATTCCACCAGGGAGACCTCCAGACAGGGGCATAGAGCACATTATAGAGCTCGAGGAGGGCGCTAAGCCCGCTATGATAACTCCTTACAGGCATCCTAAGAGGTTGAAGGATGAGATAGAAAAGACAATAAAGGAGTTACTTGCTATGGGTCACATTCGGCCTAGCAAGTCAACATTCGCTTCTTCAGTTGTGTTGGTAAAGAAGAAGGATGGCACATTACGCATGTGTATCGACTATAGAGTCCTGAACAAGAGGACGATCAAAAACAGGTATCCGATACCGCGTATTGACGAGCTTATTGATGAGCTCCATGGAGCATATTACTTCACCAAAATTGATTTACGGTCGGGGTATCATCAGATCAGGGTCCGTGAGCAGGACATAGAGAAGACTGCCTTCCGATGTCATTGTGGGCACTTTGAGTTCGTAGTGATGCCATTTGGGCTCACTAATGCACCAGCTACATTTCAGTCCACGATGAACAGGGTTTTTCATTCACAGCTGAGGAGGTTCGTATTGGTCTTCTTCGATGATATCCTTATATACAGCAGGACTTGGCAGGAGCATCTGGCTCACTTGGAGACCGTGTTGAGTATTTTGGAGAGGGAGTCCTTGTACGCCAAGGAATCCAAATGTGATTTGGGAATGACCGAATTGTTATATTTAGGTCATATCATCAGTGCAGGAGGAGTGCGGATGGATCCTGAAAAGATCCGCTATTATTGACTGGCCTACACCGGCAAACCTGACACAGTTGAGAGGGTTTCTTGGTTTGTGTGGATTCTACCGTAGATTCGTGAATGGTTATTCACGACATGCAGCCCCTATGAAAGATTTACTGAAGAAGGGTGCATTTATTTGGACTCCTGAGGCACAGGAATGTTTTATGAAATTTAAGGAGTTGATGACTACATGCCCTGTTTTAGCACTACCCGACTTTACGAAGCCTTTCGAGCTTCAGTGCGATGCATCAGGTGAGGGCATTGGTGCGGTGCTTATGCAGGACAAGCACACGATTGTGTATGAGAGCCGTAAGCTCAGAGGGCCAGAGAGACTTTATAGCATATATGATAAGGAGATGCTCGCTATCATGCATGCTTTAGCCAAATTCAGGCAGTATCTTGTTGGCAGCAAATTTTGCATAAAAACTGACCATAAAAGTTTGAGACACTTCTTAGGGCAGCGAGATCTTAATGATCATCAGCAGAAGTGGGTCAAGTAAATTGCAGGCCTATAACTTTGATATTTCGTATATCAAAGGTACACAGAACGTAGTGGCTGATGCTCTTTCACGTAGGCCATATTTGAGCTCTATGGTTCACATTTCAGAGGATTGGAGGCATATGATTGTGGCAGAGTATGCCAAGGACACTTGGGCTTCCAGCATTGTTGAGGGATCAGCGATTGATACCAGGTACACGCTTGTAAATGACTTGATCATTTACAAGAACAGGATATATTTGATCCCAGGGTCAGAGGTGAAGAACATAATCATGCGGGCCTTTCATGACGTGCCTACAGCAGGACATCCCGGGTACTTCAAGACCTACAGACAGATTCGGGAGAGATTCACATGGAAAGGACTCAAGGCAGATGTTCTTCAATACGTGCGTGAGTGCCCTGTTTGTCAGCAGAACAAGCAGGAGAACACGTACCTGGCAGGTTTATTGCAGCCACTTCCGATTCCTGACAGGAAGTGGGAATGCCTGTCGATGGACTTTATTACAGGCTTGCCTAAAGCCCAAGGGCGAGATTGCATATATGTCGTTGTGGATCGGCTTACGAAGTATGCCCACTTCTTTCCGATCACCACAACCTACACAGCTACACAGGTAGCAGAGGTATTCTTTCGTGAGGTGTTCAGACTACATGGATTGCCTCGGAGTATTGTGAGCGACAGGGATAGTCAGTTCTTGAGTCACTTCTGGCAGGAGGTGTTCAAACTTTGTGGGACCGAGCTCACTCCGAGCACTAGTTACCACCCGTAGACTGATGGGCAGACGAAGATAGTAAATAAGTGGGTGGAAGGTTACCTCCGAAATTATATTGCCGGGCAGCAGAAGGCATGGGTCAAGTGGATTCATTTGTGCGAGTATTGCTACAACACGACATTCCACATGACTATTCAGATGTCTCCTTTCATGGCGTTGTATGGGTATGAGGCGCCGAGTTTTCTAGATTTGCTACTGAGCAACAGTAGAGTGCCGAGTGCTGGAGATTTGTTGCAGGAGAGTCAGGATACTATGAAGGCTCTCAAGGAGAATATCGCCAAGGCACAGAATCAGCAAAAGCAGTATGCTGATCAGAAGAGGACGGAGAGGCATTTTGAGGTGAGTGACATGGTTTACCTCATGCTGCAGCCCTATCGTCAGTCCACTCTTAGGAAGAGTGGGTCAGAGAAGCTTAAGCCACGGTATTACGGTCCTTTCAGGATCCTGAGGAGAGTTGGCGAGGTGGCTTATGAGCTTGAGCTTCCGGCAGAGAGCAGGGTACACAATGTTTTTCATGTATCACGCCTCAAGAAGGCGTTGGGACATCGTGTGGTACCATCTGCAGTTCTACCTCCCTTAGATGATGAGGGAAAATTGATTCTAGTACCTGAGTCTATCCTGGAGTACAGAGAGAGACAGTTGCGTAGAAGGACTATCAGGGAATATCTAGTGAAATGGAGAGATTTGCCTGTTGAGGATGCTACATGGGAGAGCGAGGATATTCTTTAGCATCCGGAGTTGAGATTGCTTGAGGACAAGCAATTTCAAGAGGGGCGGACTGTCATGTCCCCTTCTAGTTGACATCTCTCCGAGCACAGGATTGGCCTATTATGCGACCCTCGTAGGCTAATAGAGTGGATAGAGGGTCATGTTGGAGCTTGGCTCAGCTTCAGTTGGCAGTACTTGATCAGTTGGCTTTCGTTCGGGCTCATTCGGACACTTCTAGCTTGAGTTGCTATTTTTAGCAGTATCTGGCACTCAGCGTGGGACCCCTGCTATTTTTAGCAGTATGGATTGATAGCGTTCAGAATCACTTCAGTGTTCGTCAGCTTCAGACGGCTCGTGCATTAGATGAATAATGAGAGAGATATTAATATTTAATTGAATTAATTAAATATTAATTAATTGGAGTTTATAATATAAAGTTATAATATTTTATTATAACTTAAGTGATTTCAGTGAAGGGGTCGCCCATCATCAGAAAGGGGCCATTTGTTGATTATATTTTATTATAAAAATTTGGCTAAAGACTATTGAGAAATAAAATAATGAAAGTCGAATTCTTTAATGAATCCCTATCTTTTAGGAATTCGCACTTTTGAGAGTATAAGCCATTTTTCATTGGAAATCGAGCCATTATGTGATATTGAGTTATTGAAAATTGATCAAGTTTGGTCTGAGCACAGAAACTTAGGGTTTCAGTCTCGAATGCATTGGGGAACGAGCCATCTCCAGTGAGAGCGATTCAGAGGGTGTGAAATAACATCTGATTTATTGCCAGCACAGAGGTTTCTTCATCCAGAAGAGATCATAGAACTTCACAGATCATTCATTGTCAGAGTTTTGATTCAGGGTTTCATTCAGAGAAGCATCTTTCAGTTAGGCGCATATATCTTTGGGATCTGAAGACACAGAGGAGGGCCGTACTATCATTAATTGCTGTTGCTGCTGTCAGCCGTACTTGTACAACAGGGCCGTACCATCTCCTAGAGCCGTACTTCTTTCAAGAGAAACGCCTTCTCTTTTGGCATTGAAACATCATTGCATTGGGCGCAGGCACTTCAGGAGTCTTCTGCCAGCATCTGTCAGAAGGAGAAAGCATATACATTGGGAGCCGTGCCTTTACTTCAGCATCTGGTGACTGCAATCAGCAAAAACCATGTTTTCAAATAATATTGTTTCTTTATTGCATGCTATCAGATCTACATTGTAATCATTACAAAAGGCTAAATAATAGACTGGCAACAGTATTTACATCGAATACTATTGTTATCAGAGTTGATTTATTTTTATTGAATTTATTTTCAATTCTTTGCAAAAATCGCAATTTTCTTTTATTGCACAAAAACCCAAAAAAACATTCAAAACGCAAAAACAAACAAAAAACATCAGATTCAGCAACAGGGGGAAACTAGGGTTTCTACACAAAACTTCTTTCAATGTCCAAAGGCTTGAGACTACAAATAACTCGTCCATCTATTGACACTATCTCACGAGTAACAGTGTTGTAATGCTTAATACAAGACATCAGGAACTCAATATAGTGAACAGAGATAGGTATGGAAGCAACCTCTAATAACCTGGACTGCTGAATGTTCTGAATAATCGAATCTCTAATCTTGAGTGGATCTAAGACTGTTTTTCGCTGCACCTTGTGAAGATTCGTCTCAACTGTCTCGATGAAGTCGTGAGTAAGCACTGATTTGGTCCTGTATTCGTGCTGAGTGTACTGCATTTTGAAAAACTCGCCTGTTGACTGTGAACTCAACTATGTTTTGACAAGATTTTTGGAAAGCTAAAAATAGCTTGTTGAGGCTAAAAATAGACTATTGAAGAGTTATTTTCGGCGAAAAATCTGAGATATGGGTTTTGTTCAGAAAAAAATTCTCAGACAACCCAAAATGTCAGAAATGCGAAAATATGACTTCTACTCGACCATGCAAAGAATTTTCAGCTAAGAAAATTAGAAACTCGAGAACGAATGCTCTGGAGTTAATTCCTAAAAATTTAAGCGCACGATTTTAACTCGAGGAAGCTGTACTGAAATGATCCAGATGATCAAACTTGTCAAATTCTGCCAACTTCAGGAACATGCGAATTGGATTTTGAGAGAAATCTGAGAATCAAGGAGGAAAAAGACGTTTTTTATATTGTGTTTCTTTTGTGAAAATCACCCTTTATTCTTCAAATTTGCTGATGAATGTGAACTAGAACCTGCAAAAAGAATTGTTTGATGAAATCGCCTTGCAAATTGATGATGAATTCGCCTTTGCCTTGAAAATTCACCTCTACCCTGAAGAAATACGAATTTTCTTGAAGCTGAATGAATAATGAATGATGGCGCCATGCTTAAATAAGGAAAATTCGCACCGTCTTGTTCACTGCAAGATTCAAAACCTTAACCAAAATATAAGGCTTCTGATTGGACCCCCTTTAGTTACATTGACACTGACTTGAAGTCCGCAAATAAATAATAATAAAATAATATTTATCATGCAATTTGAAATACCAGCACAAAGAGGGCGCCAACTTTAGAAAATCGCCATTTTATGCTTAAAATGCAAGAATAAATATTAAACATTATTTTAATCCAGTTGACAAACCCTATGAAGCTTTAAGATTCACCGGTAAACTTGACTGATTTCAAAAAATCTTCATTTGACCTCATTGGCGTCCATTTGCTCAAGATATTGCACTTTTTATTAACTTCCTACTTTGTAGCTGACTACAAAGTTACAACTGACCATCTTTGACACCGATTTTCGGGTGACGAAGCGATGCTGAGACTGAGCTGGTGTATTCATTGCGAAGCCTGCAGAGGAAGGAAGAAATGTCTGCTGGGAGTCATTATTGCAAAATCCATCATTAAACACCTCAAAAAATTAGGCGCCCTTGATTAAATTGATTTTCAGGTACCAGACTTAGCCATTTTCCCAAACTGCCATTTGATGCTTCAAACAGCTGCCGACGACGAACGGTGAACCCTGCTGACAGGCAACCAAGGTCATTGAGTAACTAGAGGTATTCTGCATGCAACGGATATATGCAAGGCATCTGAAAGCTGTGTTAAGGACCCAAGAAGTAAGGGCACCCTTGGCCTGAAAAGGCTCAAACGCCATTTTGACAAAAATACAACTCTCAACCAGATGACCTACTTTGACCTTTGATATCTGGAGTTGGAGCGACCCGATTCAAACACCGTCTGTCTCGACGTATAGCCAGAAGGATCTATGAAAGATGTCATGCCCCCTTCCAGTTGACATCTCTCAGAGCTTATGATTAGCCTATTATGCAACCCTCGTAGGCTGATAGGATGGATAGAGGGTCTTGTTGGAGCTTGGCTTGGCTTTGGAGCGGCAGAATATACTAGTTGGCTTTCGTTCGGGCTCATTCAGACGTCTTTTGTCTGACTTGCTATTTTTAGCAGTATTGGTCATTCAGTGGAGCACCCTTGCTATTTTTAGCCGTATGGTTTGGTCATGTGCAGAATCAGTCACTTATTCACCAGCTTCAGACGGTTCGTGAATCAGACATATTTTGAGGGAGATATTAATATTTTAATTGTTAAATTAAATATTAATTATCTGGAGCTTATATTATAAAGTTATAATATTATTAAATATTATAACTTAAGTGATTTTCTAAAGGGGTCGACCAACATTGAAGAGGGGCCACTTTTTAATTATATTTTATAATTAAAAGTGCTTTCAAAACTATTGAAAAATTAAAAAGAAAAGTTCGAATTTATTTTAATGATGCCTTTTTGAGAAAAGTCGAACTTTTGATGGATATAAGGGTTTTCATTGGGAATTGTGCTCATTATGTTGAAAATCGAATTTTTGATCAAGTCTTCTTCTGAGAATAGAGCCAAGGGTTCCAGTTTTCATTTTGCATTGGAGAACGAGCCATCTTCAGTGTTGCAGTTTAGAGGCTGTGAAATATCAGCTGATTTATTGCCTGTCAGAGAGATATCTTTATCCAGAAGTTATCACAGAGCTTCACAGTCGATTCATCTTCAGGGTTTTTGGTTAGGAAATCATCCGGAAAGGGTTCTACAGTATTGGCGACCATTTTCCAAGTCCCATATATTATTCTCAAGATCCGTACAGATTTGTATATGCTGTTGCTGAGCCGTACCAGGCTGCTGCTGGGCCGTACTGCCTTGTACCAGGCCGTACTTTTCACCTTGGGAAAAGCGCTTCACCTTTGAGCACTCTGACTTCACCAACAGGGGCGTATTTTCATCTGGCATCATTCTGGATCATTTGGCGGAGGGAGAAAGTGTTTTCTATTACAGCCGTACCATTTTATGAGGATCATCAGGCTTCTGCAATATCAAGTTTTCATTAAAAAAAAGTGTTGTTTTTTCATTTGCATGTTATCAGATCTTTAATGTAATCGCTCCAGTAGATCAATAAACAGTCTAGCATTGTTAGATTCAATAGTTTCCATCATTCTTGGTATTATAATATTTTATTTGAATTTATTAGTAAATTCTTGCAAAATCGCATTATTCCTCTTTATGCAAAAAACACCAAAAAAACCAAAAACGTCAAAAACAAGCAAAAGACAAACAGTTCAGAGAAAGGTGAGAACAGGGGTTTCTACAAAAGATGTCTCTGGGGGCAACGAAGCAAGAAAACTGCTTCTAAGACCTCAAAAAGAAATGGGCCTTTCCCAAGATGAAATAGACGACCAGACTTAGCCATTTTTTGAACTTTCCTCATTTTTTAGCATTTCGCCAAAGACCTTGCACGTACGAGCATTTGCAAAATCCCGGAGGTTGATGGTTGGGCTTGTTGAATAGCTGAAGTAGTTACGCTCAAATCTCGTGAAGACTTCGAAAGCAAACAACTTCATCTGACAGGCCTTAAAGCTGGGCGCCCTTGTCCTATAGAAATACAGTGAATATTTTATGCCAGTCCGCATGTGAAATTATGTGCTTGGTAGAAACTCTGCCACGATCACTCGGAATGTCGGATTGATAGGAAAGTTGGTGCGTCGCGAAGCGGGACTAGAATAGCACAAATGTCAGGAAGACCCCGTCAGCAACTGCAACCATCTACAAAGTCATTTTGAAGGGCGCCCCTGAGCTATAGGGGCGCAATTCACCATTTGAGAACCTTCTGTGATGTGAACTCTCTTTGCAATCTCATCTTCTGTTGTTGATTGTCAGAGCTCTAGGACTCGGATCACTGTGTTTGATAGCTCGTCGGACAGGCAGACTAGTCGTGAATAGATTGAATGCATCAAGAAGCAAGAAAGCCAAGAACTAACCCTCCTTAAAGAGGTGCGCCCTTGAGCTACAGGGGCGCAAAAGCTTGAAAAGACAGACCTCTGCAAACAGCAACTTTTGGAACCTTCAACTTCTGTCATCAGTTGCCGGAGCTACGAGTCTCCTAAAGCCTCGCAGGATAACTCGTCGGATAGGCAGACTAATTCTGAAGAGATTGACTGTGTTTATGAGCATTTATCACAAAATCTAGGCCTTCAAAAAGAAGAGCGCCCCTGGGCTACAGGGGCGCAATTTTGCTTTTCCTTAAGAAATCTTTATAAATTAGCTACTGAAAACTACGCCTTAACCATTGAAATGATCACGCGAAAGCATAGTTGTCATCGTGAGATGTTCCTCCATCGTGAAATGCTTCGTTCTGAGTCTTTGATTCAGGTTCTGATCAATGGATACTGCCTTTGACTGACAAGATACTGACAAAACTCCATGCTTGATATTGCCCAAAAACTGTACTTGACATCATTTAGCAAGGTTTAGACTCTTTTAAGCAAAATGCCTTGATGAAGTAAAAAATTTGGTTTGGGTACAACAGAATCTTGGAATCATTTGGGAATCAATAGTTGTTGAAAGTAAGATAATCTATGATGAATATAGTAAATTTACTCTTATAAAAGGACATTCCTCTAAGGAGCCTATACAACATTGGATTAGTTTTCTTCTTGGTAGTTTTCAAGAGATCATCTTTACTAGTGATCAACAAGATTATGTTTTGATTGGATGGGGCTATCAACCGTGGGACCTAGAAATTTCTATGATGAGTATATTGAATGACATGGAATGGCTTCTGGATGCGATGGAGTTTACCAAATTTTGTGAGTTTAATGGTCTCAACATGAAGCAATGGATTTTTGTGGAAACATCCTACAGACTTATTTGGGACCCTGGTATCAACATGATGACTTAAGGTTGCTTGTGGGCAAGCAATTTCCAGGAAGGGGAGATTGTAATAACCTTGTCTGAGTACCAAAGAAATCACATACATCTGACGTAAAGACATTAATAGATCATCGCAGGTTGGGGAAAAACAAATCAGTTGATCAAGTTTGGCCATTATGCGTGGATCACTAAGCTATCGCTGATTAAAGAGGAAGAAATTAGTCAATCCATTACATTAGTTAGTGTGGTTTTAGAAGGCAGGTCAATCAATAGTAGTTAAGGATGTTTAAGACAATTCATCCAAAGCATAATTAGTTAGTTAAGCATTAGTTAAAGGGAAGAGACATAAATGAGGAGATACATCTTCTCACATCAAGCTCCCTCAAAAGATATTTGAAGGAGGTTAAACTTGTCCAAGAGGATTATCAAGCATTGGAGATTTATATATCTAAGAGACTCAGATCCATTTGCTCTTGAAGAGCCTACGGTCAACTAGATAAATGGATGCATGAGAAAATTGATAATACTTAGATACAGCTCCAGGTAATCGCAAGATTATAGAAGATATATTCAGAAACAACGATATGAGATTGTAACATTTCCCCTTGAATTCATCTTGACAGTGCAACCTCCTCGCTATAGGGATCAAATAACACACATGACAGATATTGGGTTTAATAAAGCCACATGGAGAATGCAATATTGAATGTGGAGAAATATCAGCAGATTTACAATTGTTTATAGCCGCTATCCCTTTATACTAATCGTTGGAAATATTATTAGGCCTCCTCATATCACTCAACAACATAATTATTGCTGCTGCCACCTTTACTTTGCATTATCTACCGAAGATTGAAGGTGTCCTGTCTCCGAATTGGAGGTATGGTGATTTAATTAAATTAATTGATTAAGTTGTCCAAAAATAATAATATATCAAAAGGATAGCTTAATTGATTATTTTAATTAAATAAAGTGGAGATATTAGATTAATTATTTATAAAGTTATTCCAATAAATAATATCTTATGCATGACTTTATATTTAATTGATTTAATAAAGTGACTAAATAAAATAATAAATCATAAAGTCACTTAAGTGAATAAAACAATATTTTATTCTAGAAGCTTCTTGGAGACTTGATTAGAATTCTTTATGCGGAGCTTTTGTCTTTGCATTTGGGCATCTTGGTTGTTGACATCTTTTCTACTATATTGGTGAGCTTGAATGCTTAGCAATTTTCCTGAGGGTTTGAAGACTCTAAGGTACCGGTTTCGGTTGTGCAACACCAACCCTAGCTGGAATTGTGAGAAATCCATCCAGGGTTTCTATTTGTGCTTACATTGGAGAGTTTCCGGTTTCGTTTGTGAAATACCAAACCCAGCTGGTCGTTTTGGAGGAGATATTTCAGTCTTCTCAACTTGAACAAATTTAGTGGCCAAGGGCCAACTTTGTGGAGGATAATTGAAGGATTCCATTGGAGAATATTTTGGCATCGATTTGAAGCTTATTTCAGTTTGGAGTTGGGACGAATTTTGCATGGGAAATATTCTGATTTTATTGGTGTAATCGTGGGTTCCATCATCAGCATTTGTGAAGGGTTATTGTTGCAAACACAAGGTTCAGTCTGCCATCTGAGTACTCAGATTTTTGCATGTACATTCCACATCTTGCACTGATTTCAAGTGGGTATTGGAGCGCTGCATATTAGGAGTCTAGGTGCTGATATTGTGAGTTGTTTGAAGACAATACAAGCTGCTACGATTTTATACTTGAAGCAGCAAGTTCAGAACAAGGGGCGGCACAAGTAAGGGTTTGATTGTCTTGGTGAAGGCTCATAAAATTGCTGCCAAGTCTTCTACTTAACTACCGGTTCTAATCAGCAAATATCACAAGTTCATTTATCACATTTTGTGCATGTTTCATGATTATTATCAGACTGATAGGTCGCTGCCATTGATAAGTTGTAGTTGCATATCATTGAAGACTTGCAAGCCAAGAGTCTTGGCAAATTCATGTAAACAGTTGTACTCAACTTGCATCAAATAATGAGGAGTTGCATTGTTGGTCTTATATGTTTGTCAATACTTTGCATAACAAGTATTTGACTTATTACCTTATTGTTGTAGCTTTGATTTGCATAAGGAACTTTGCATGTCAACTGTTTGACATAATGACTAAAGGCTGTAGCTTACTATTTGCATGACTAGTTTGCATAATAAGTGTTTGGCCTAATGCTCATTGCTGTAGTTGCATTATTGCCTAAGGGTTTCAGTTTGCAGAGGTCAAGAGTTAGTATGCCAAGTGTTTGCATTAATGTCCCTTGGCTGTAGATGCATATCAGCTATCTCTTTGCATAACATATATCTAGCATTGCATCTTAAATTCATTTCAGTCTTTGGCACATGTTCATTTGAGTCCATTGAATGCAATAAATCATTACTTACATTGCAAAATACCAAAAAGAACTTCAATCAGCAAGTACAGATTTCGCTTGGCAAGTGTTTGACAAAATTCCCAAGGTTCAAATCAGCAAGTTTAAGGTCAAATTTAGCAAGGGACATTACAAAAGGGCTCACATTTTATATTATCGCCTTGCATTCATGATGCATATGAATCGCAAGGAATAATTATTATTGGGTTTGTTTGGAGGAATCGGGCACTTTGAAGGTCGCAGTGTTGTACCCATAATAAATTTTTACTTCAATAAGACATTTTTGCTTAAAATGAGCTAAACCATGTAAAATTGTTGTCAAAAGTCTGTTTTAGGTCAAACCGAACATAGGATTTTTGTGGGTTTACATCAAGAAACATATGTGCAAAATTCTGAAAATTTGAAAATTAGGGTTTCGTACCTCTATTTTTAGGAAAACCCCTAAAAATAGGACCTTTCCAGAATTGATTGAAAATGATTTTGGTAGGATGAATTGACTTCACAATCACACTGGTCAAGTCAAAATCACCAAAAAGTTTGTTTTACTCTGGTGGGTCTATGTTCATTTTTCAGGAAGAAAGTTAGGACCTCCGTAGCCATTAATGGCAGAATGGCTAGTACCAGGTGTTGAAATCTAAGCCTAAAGCTTCAATGAAGAATCCATGGCAGAAATACTCAAAAAGGATGCTATCTGACGGAGGGGATTTTCAAAATTGGAAAATGCCAAAAAATGACTTAACTCTGGAAAAAGCACGCCTTGCTACTAAGGAGGCCATGCAGTTAAACATGGGAAAAAGCGCGAACTAGATGATCTAGATGTCACTTTTGAATGAACTTGTCTTCAGGTGATCTCTCTGGCATCAGCTCAGCCTTGCAACGAACCTATTAGCCAGCCTATGGGACACATTAAACGACAACAACTATTGATTGTTAGAGCATGCAAAATGGAAGGAAAATCAATGCATATCAAGACAAAAGCGCTCTTGTTGGCTAGGGGCGCCCTTGAATTTGAGTCACCTGATGAGGTTTGCAACAACTGTATTCTACAAGGCATCTGTTCAGTTCTTTCTCAGCTTCATGATCAATTCAACTACACGTTCACAGGACCTGTCAAGCACTCATAGGTAGAGATCAAGCAGAAAACACCAAAGGTGGAGGCTGAATGAAGAATATGGAAAAATTGGCTGTGTTAAGGAAAAGCACCCCTGCTAGAAATAGGCACCCATCTTTTTTGGGCAGTCATGTGCAGTTTGCAAGCTCAGTCACCCCCAAGATGACCTTCTCTGTTTTGATCAATCTCAACAATGACACCATTAGCAAAGACAACAGACAAATTAGACATCAAACGACAAAGATCAAACTGGGACCATTAGTGAAAGTTTGCAACATGAAAATCATAAGTCAAAAAAGTCAAAAGGCACTTAAACTAACTTTCAAGATTTGTGAAACCAGTCATCCTTTTCAGGATTGAGCTGGTTATCCATCCCATGTTTCAACAAGATCATCAGACTCATCAGTCAACAGTGATCTCAGATCAGAGCACGGATGGTCAAAATGGAGGAATTGAAGAATGCTCAAGAAATTGACTAAGTTTGAAGCTAAAAGCGCCCTTGCTGGGAAAAGGAACCCTTGAATTTGATACATCAGATTTAGGTTTTGAGCTTTGCATCTCCCAGGAACACTTAATCAAAGTCGCTCCATCTCAACAATGGATCTATCAACAACAACTCAAGATCAACTGAGCAATTGGAAGCAAGGATCAAACAGAGGCACTTCACCATAAAAAAGAGAAAATAACTTCAACTCCTCAAAAGGGACGCCTAAAGTCAAAGCAAGATCTGTTGATTGAAGTTAGATATTTTGAAGGCCTTTCATGTCTAAAATGTCCCACAATCAGTGGAAATCACTCCCGAGAACTCTAGATCAGGCAAAAAGACTCCTCAATCAAGAGTTGGTGCCCAAACTTGATGCATTCAAACATCAATCATTATATATCAAGCCTAGGTGTCACAATTCATTACCTTTCTTTGCAGGTTGAAGCCAAGAACAACAATTTCTTCTCCAAGATGTCTTTTCAAGATCTGATAGAGGGGTTTTCACCGTTCTTCAAATTTTTAAGATCAGTTGCACGGAAGGATAATTTATCAAAGGTTGCATCCAAAGGCATAATTTTTCCAGAAAGACAGTTGATAACTTCCAATCTTTTTCTTGTCTTTTTCCTCTTTTCTTGTCTTGGATCTTCTTGCATGTCCAAGAAAGTAGTAGATAATCACAGATCTGACCAACTGGGTATGATCAACACAGCTTTTCCAACAAAACCCACTTGTTGAATTTTTCTAGAAATAACAAATTTGCTGCCCCTAGTTTTGGGGGATTTTCAAAAAAGCCACAAATCTGAAAATCAAACAAACTGGGCTTGTTCAGCATTGAAGCATGAACAATACCCATGTGTTAGATTTTTTCCGAAAAAATACTTCTGGGCAGGCACTATTTTTAGGGTTTTTTGAAAAGTTACTTGAACAGATCGTGTGCACAGTTGATCTTTAATTTTTTCAGAATGTAGTTCTCCCAAGTGCAATACAAGACCAAAACGGTCTTGGTTCATGATTTCCTGAAAACGACAGACACTAACTTGCATCAGGTACACCCAGAGGTTAACTAAGAAAGGTTGGAAGGCATAGACCAGTGCACATTATAGAACATCGAGCAATCTGGATTGCTTGAGACTGCATCAATCCCCATCACATTACAAAGCGTGGAGTTTGTAATTGCTTGCATTAGGCATTACAACCCTACAACATGAGAAATCTGATCAGTGGATGGGCTGGTGATTTGCGACCTTAAACCTAAGGATGTCGAAAAGTGTTTTGCTATTCCACCATGTCTGAAAAATGTGGTTATATTTGTGAGAGAATGCAAAAAGGCATTCAAAGCGTCAAAAGATAAGTGCTAGCAGAGAATGGTAGAAAAATGGTTAAAATGCAAAAAGACCAACTTGCCCAAGTATGTAGGGCATGGAGAGTTTTAAGATGAGTATGCAGTGATGATCATGCTACTCAACCGTATCATTGGATAGGAGGCAAACCAATTTCAGTCATGGATGTACTACATCATTGCCAAAATTGTAAGCAACACAGAGCATTACAACTGGCTCGCCCTAATCAGTGATACACTCCACAAGCAAATGATCGGGTTCTTAGAGGCTCACAGGTTTCATATGTGCTCATATCTTGTATACCTGATTGCCTTCCAAGGCCAATTCAAAGCATTAAACACTGTGGGAACCTGTTGATGCGATTTTTGTGACCTCACCAATCAGCCGAAGAACAAAATAGTTTGGGCTACTCCGTTCTCTCTTGATCAAAGTATTCCATGCGCTAAGATTGCGAGAAAGTTCGCATGTTCAACTCCAAGGTTCCTTTAGTGCGAATAGACCCAGTTTGGTTGATGTGTATTGCTGTGTTCGTACGAGGGGACTTACACAATTGTCCAGATTTCTTGCAGTTAGCAGCTAATGTATGATTTGAAGGGGAATTCTCACGTGTATGATTTGGCAATGTGGTTCCTTTCCCTAAAACTAATCAGAAAGTGCGGAAAGTAAAAAGGGGTAAGGCCTAAGAAATTTATACTCTATTCTAAATGCAGGGTATGTGGGGCTTCGTTTCAATAAACTTCAACCGGATTTCGCCTAGCCTCCGTCGGACAGCCTCAGCAAAATCGGTGCAATCTTCAAAGGGGATAGCAAAAGGTATTCAAGTTTAACATACATACACCATCAGAACAACGCATATAAGTATGTAAACCACAACCGAAGTCAAACACAAGATAATGTCCAGTTGACCACACAAGGCGAACTTATCATCAACAAGCCGCTAGTGGTATGGAATAAAGCGAAGCTATCTCAATAAAACACCACACACCGAAGTAAGCTACTTTGCATGAACTAAGCTACTTGGATACGAAAGGAAGAAGAAACCTTGCTAGCATTTCATGACAAGACGAATTCCATCATCAATGAAAAGATCTATTATCATAAAATGTGTTACACAACAATCTCTTCAAAAGTTTTCAAAGGGAAAACTTTCTCTCTTCTCCAAATTATGCAAAAATGCTCTACAATCTAGCTCTAACTCTATCTCAATTCTAGCTCTGATCTAATCTCTGATCTCTAATTTCTAATTCTAATGCCTTACAAATGAGGGGGACTCCCCCTTTTATAGCTAGCCAAGTCCCAAAAGACGGCTAGGGTTACAATTAATAGAGTGGCCAGAATCGTGCCACCTCAGCCCTAACCCTAAAAACTGCCAGAATAGGGAGTGGTACATTAAATGAATCAAAGATTCCCACTCACTCCCAAAATAGCAAATGCAATAAATGCTCCATATTCAGTCTTCTAGAAGATCCTCGTCCAGTAGTCTGTTCCCATTTGCCTTCTCTCTGACTGCCAACTCAACAAATCTGCTAAGTACGGCCTCAACCTCCTGAACTGAAATCGGTGGAACACAATCCAACTGAAACTCTAACACCGTGACTGAATGCTCGTGCCTTGTACAAGATTTTCTCCAAGCAGCTAATGAGTCCTGCGTGTTCTGGATCAAAGTGGAGAATGTAGCGGTATTCTCAAAGTCATCCTGTACAAAGGTCTTAACATCTGCGAAGAAGGGAACCAGAAACCCCTCAAATTATCAAAACTTATTTCATCGATTCACCTAGCAAATATGGCCTCAAAGGTGTTCTCAACTCCATCTATGATATTGGCCATGGCCTATATGTACCACTGGTGAATCGCCGCATCGAAGAAATACGCATACAATGATAGTGAAGAATACCAGAGAGAAATCATATGGGTCATTCGCTGAATGACACCTCCATCAATCAACAATGCGTAGCACATGCCTCAACACCTCAAGACGGTTGGATCACCTTACTCGATAGATAGAGGCGAGCCCCAAGCATGATCCACATCCATCCGTGTCAAAATAGTAGAGGCACTTGAAGGCAAAGGCAAGGTCCTCCATAAATTTCTCGTCTCGGTCCGAACTCTGTGATCCATTTTATGCGCCTCATTGCCCATCCTCCCCAACTCTACTAAGCGTGATCGACTCTCTAGGAATATCTGGAGGCTCAATCAGGGTACATGCCCTTGAGAGCAGAACAGCTGTTGAACATATCAAACTAAGGCTTTGTGTTCTCGTTTTAACTTCTTATATTTCCCTTCTTTCTTGAATAATCTATCCTTGAGGGCAAGGAAGGAGTTATCACACTCCTCAACAATCTGAGCACCAGTAGGGCGTCCCAAATCCAGAGTGGTGACCACATAATTCTCAGGAACCGCTTCATTCCGGTCACACTCGACTCGTGGGACAGCAACGTGAAGAGTACGAGAGCCATCCTCATCGGTGGAGATCCTCGAAAATTTTCTTGCCTTCTTCTTCGGTGGAGGAGCACTGATCCGATTCAAAAATTCTTCCATCTCAACTGTTGGATCAATCTCTTCACTCGGGCTTCTTCTCATTCTATCCTTTAGCCAATCGGGCACCTCATATAGTATATCGAAGGGCTGCTGCTCCTGTGCCTCGACCTCTCTAACCTGTTCAACTTCTTCTTCATTAGCGGCCGAGGCTCATCGTCCTCCTCAAGTGGCTGAGTGTCACCTGACACTATATCATCATCGCCATCGTGCTCATGGCCTAACTTCCTCGCTGAAATCAGGGGCCATTAGTCTCCCTTTATCATCTCCCAAGTGATCCTCGCCGTGACAACCCTAACAGTATACATTGGCACTGCCACTGACTCTCCGGGAGGGCTCTGGGTCATCCTGCATTTCACGTACCATTCATCACTGACGCCAAACAAAGACACCTCTCAGATGCTTGGAGAACTTGTTCCCAAAGGTACCGCCATCGTGACTCGTGGAGGCTCTGGCTGAACTATTTCTTTCTTTCTGGACTCTGGTCCTCTTGTGATCTGCTTCTTTCTTCCCGTGGTGGGCGTCCTGTGATCTCCCATCAAGTTGTAAGTCAAAGCAATTGACCTACTTTTCAATCTGTTCACCTTCCTGTCAACCCATGCCCTGGTGAATGTCATAACCGGGATGGATAGAGTATCTAAATCAGCAACCTCGGGCTCTGACCAATCTATAGGCGGAAGTGGAGTATCTCGAACTGCTGCATAATCCGGGTGGACTACATCCATATCCTCGCTGACTTGGTCCGGAACTGGAACTACCTCATTACTCCTCGATCGTGAGTAATCGGCAACCTAGAGAATACCTTCTTCTCACTTCAATCTCATCAACTTATCAGCCCAATAACTTCACGTAGGCCTTATGTTTGAACTCTCCCATGTAAATTCAATTGATGTTGCGGCGCGGGTCATAATGTCACAAGGCTTGTATGATATGTGAAATGATAAAAATTGAAGCTCATTCTCAGCTTCTCTAGCCGCCTGTATCGAAGGACACACCTCATCCGAGTTGCCCATCACAGTTGGAAACTCTATCCCTCCTTTCTTCTTCTTCTTTTGGATTTTGTCAAAGACTAGCAACTGTCTAGATATCTCTAGCATTATTATCTTATCTGTTGGGTACTTAGGCAGCCTATATGGGTACGAGGAAAAACCTTGCAGCCTAATGTATGAAAATCTCGGAAATTGAATAAACCAGCACCCATACCTCTCAATCAGCTCTTGTGCATTTCTAGAGATTCTGTGGTGTAACCGCTCCTGAAGCAGCCTCGTGATGTACATGGTGAATGAATCGTTGACACGCTTGTAGTAAGTTGTGCTCGACAGGTGCAACTGTGTACATGCCTCATGGATTTTGAATTGATGAGAGCCACAACCGATGGGTTCTTTATAAGAAATCCCCTTGTACCTCGTCATTCGTGCCAACATATAAATAAGGTAGGAGCTCATGTAGAACGTTTTAGTCCTCCTTAAGCTCAGGAGCTGCTCATGTATACTATCGCTGATCATCTCAGCTCAATTGACATAATCCTTTCCCTCTAACACCAGGTTGATATAATAAAACATCCAAGGCTCAAAAATGTAGGACTGTGGGCAACCACCAACCCTGCTCAGCAACATGATAAGATCACAATATTCCTGTTTCAGGTCCTCTGCTATGATCTGTTTTGACAACTTCGTTCGAGAAGGCTTCGGAGTGCTCATCCAGTGAGTGTTAATTGTATCCATGCACCGTTCAAAAGCAGAAGCATACATCCGCTCCGCTCGCTCCCTGGATTTGTAAATCATATTTCTGTGCACCGGGATCCCGAAAGCTTCACCAATGGCTGCCGGAGTGAGATTGGCAAGCACTTGTCCATCTGGTGTCGTGATCGATCGATGTTCCTTCTCGTAGCAATTGGCGCATTCCATCATCATCTCCGAACACTGAACAGCTGGCGGAAAACCAGCAGCTGCATACAATCCACTGCGGACGATGTTGTGCGAAGTGACCGAAGCCCGATGACTTCCAATCCCGAACAGCCTGTTCTTGAAGGTCTCCAGGTTGACAGAGCCCAAATTAGTGTCCGTCAACTTGCCCAGCTTTGAAATAAACTTTTGACTCTGGCATGAACGTTTTGCTGAGCTTCTTGATCACAGCTTGTCTGGAGGCACCATTGTCCTTTCCGGTTGTCCTTGCTTCAGCCATCTGCAACATAACAAACATTCATCAGCAATTAAATTTATAAAAATGATACATGATATAGGGGCTGCAGTTGAATTCTAGAAGCTGCAATATCTCTCGTGTTTGCAAACCTCAGCTTCTTCTCTTGAATATATTCGAATTCCAACACTTAGAACAGATTTCTAAGTGAACTCTGATGACTTCACTTCTCAATCAGCAATCAGCAATTTTAATTTCTATGTCTTCGTATCAGCAATCAGCAAATATCAAGCTAGCAAGTTCGCACCTCTTAAGTTCTCAACTATTTCACTGCTTCAAGGCGCCCCTCAAATGGCAACTTCAACTAAGCTCAATCAAATCAGATTTCAAACTTCAGCCTCAACACTAGCAAAGGCCGTACCTCTTCTACTTCAGCAATGGCGTACCTCTTTCAGCTCTCAGCAAACTCAAGGCGTCTCCTTCTACCTCCAGTGCAAGCAAATTCCTTCAAGCTTCAGCAACTCACTGCAATGCTTCACTCTCAGAGCAAGTTTGACTTCTCCAGCTGTGAAAATGAGTGAAGAACTTCTCCATTTTATAGCTAAAATTCGAATTCTAGAAGAAGTTAATTTTAGCTGCCATTAAACTCACTCATCCATTTCAAGAATTAATTTCCCTCCCCTCCCCGTGTTTCTTGACACTTGTCTCCAGTCGTCGGGAATATTATTCTTCTAGAAACTTGACTTTGACTGGCGTTTTAGATTTTGCTTTCGAAAATTTAATTTAATTCATCTTCTTTTAACTCACCAGCCGGAGCTCTGTCACTTGAATTCGAACTTTAAACTTCATCATCTGCTTGGAAAATTCATCTTCGAAGAATTTAAACAAACTTATCTAGGCAACTCCCTTCAGATTTATCATTCGAAGAAAATTCATCTTGAAAACTCATTTTATTCAAATTTGCCTTGGAAAATTTAAAATTTTCCCTTAGGAAAATTCACCATTCGAGCACTGATCAAATTCTTCACTGAAAAAGTGTCGGCGAAGCTCAGAAGACTTGGAAATCCATTCATCATCACAAATATTCAGTACCCAGAAGCAAATTTTCACTAGAACGCCTCGAATCCATGGGTACCCAACGAACGGGTTCATTTAATTTTTCAATTTTGAACCTTAGAAAAATATATTTCCATCATTTAAATTCGTTCTTCGCCCGTGATCACTCTGTGTTGCTCTGACTTCTTGAAAAATTTGAAGAACTTGAAATATCATTGTCTCTGGATTTATCACTGAGAAGAGTTGCTCGTGCTCTGAGAATTTTCATCAACTTGAAGCTCTAGGCGTATTTTCCAAGGAAAATAAATTTGCCTTAGAAATATTTAAATCATCTCTTTGCATTTGGAAAACTTGCCTTAGAAAATTTTTTTTTTGCCAGTGGAGAGGAATTTCCTATCAACTTCATTTGGAAAATTTTACATTCATCAAGCACGCCTTACTTCATTTTATCTCCACTTCATCCCATATCACTTCACACTGAGGAAAAAAAATTCATTTAAAAGCCCAACGCCTTAGATAATTTTTTTAACACTTAGAAAATATTTTGTTTCTTCCCCTGAGGCGCCTAGCATACTTCAAAACATTTCAACGCCTATAAGATTTTTAAAATCACCTTATAACTCCCTTCAAACATTGGCGCATACTTCACTTAGCACTTTATTTTCAACGCCATGAAATATATTCTAACATATTCCAACGCCTTATAACTCCCTTCCTAGGCGCACATCACACTTTATTCTTAACCCCTTCAAATATTTTCCACGCCTTAGGAAATTCCAACGCCTTATAACTCCCTTCACACGCCTAGCAAAGTTTTCACCAAGGCCCACCACCTTGGGCGCATTCTTAGTGTAGAGGAGGATAACGTCCACCTTTTACCACTTCTCACCACGTTTTGGGAAGATTTTTACCTTATTTACCACTTGTATTTACCATTTACAATCCAAACATGGGCGCATTTCCTTGTAGGAGGAGGACGAACTTGCAAATGCCTTCATGTGACTTTTCAACTTCCGTTTTTTGTCTTGACATGCATGATTTGGGCGCATTTTGCCCATGGAGGAGGACGGAAAACTTTGACTTTGTTGACTCTTTGCAAACTAGGCGCATTTCACCCTGTGTGAAGGATAAACATCAACTTTGGGCGCATTTTCATGTGTGAGGCGGATTTTCATGTTTGACTTTGCTTTGACCACCTTGAATTCTGGGCGCATTTCCATGCTTGTGAAGGATGGGCGCATTTTGATGTGTGAGGCGGATTTTCATGCCTTAGAAACTTTTTAAGCTTTTTCCCTCTTTCTCCTTGGGCGCATTTGGACCCCTGAGCAGGACGAAAACCTTTGACTCTCTTTGACTTTCCTGCCTTGGGCGCATTTTGCCCTGGGTGGTGGATAAACTCACACTTAGAAATTTTTCATGCCTCTAGCTGAGATGGGCGGATTTCTCCATGCCTGCCAGACGAAGTTCCAGACTTAGACAAATTTTTCATCATCCTCGCCAGCCTACGTGCCCTGCTATTTATAGTAAATTCTCTGAATTTGCGCCTCTGAAGCTTGGAATGGCCTGAAATTTTAAACATAGCTTCTTCATGCCTTTAGTCGCCCTGCTTTTTTAGCCTCGTTTCTGAAGGTGGCTTACTATAAATAGTAAGCTCATGTTTCGGGATAGCTCCACGCCCGATCGTCTTGAAATTCGAATGAGGCGATCCTCACCACGGACCTATATCGAATCGATGCATGCAACCTGATTTACTATTTTTAGCCAGCTTTCCAATTTGACTTACTATAAATAGTAAGTGCTCCGCTTGACTTGAAATTTCACCGCCAGATAGCTTGAAGGACGCTGATCGCGATGGTTTACATCGGTTTTCGAAGATTTTGACTTTTGATGCCTATTTTTAGGCTCCGGTTGGAAACCCTAATTCGCCAGATGCGCATCAAAAGATCTCCGCTTTGCTCTCGCTTCGGCATCTGACGCCTCGCGGATTCTCAACGCCGGAGGCGTCACGACACACCGCTAAAAATAGCAAGTTCCCCATCGAAAGTGAGAACTCATTCAGATGTCATACCATCGCAATCGAAAACCCATCGAACACAACCGACACCTCGGCGCAAACCCTAAAAATATCCAACTCAAAGTGGTCGTCTCAGCTTGCATGTTACATCGCTGCAAAGGTCTTGAAAACCAGAAGGAATATGCAGACATGCAAAGAAAAACTCGAGATCCGCACTCAAATTAGCCCCGAAGCCTGACCGCTTAAAAATAGTAAGTTGTCCGCTTTTGCTCAAATTTGCGCATGCAAAGTCGGGTACACTCAATGCAAGCAGGACCGCCTAATCTCAAAATAAATGACAAATTGCTCCCTCGAATTGCGCATTTACTAAAAATAGTAAGTACCTCAGAATTTGATGAAACTTGGCTGGAAACCTGCTGGATGTCTGCTGACAACAATATTAAGTTCAATTTTCAATTTTCTCACTTTACTTGACTTTGAATTGGCCAGAAACGATGAAACCCTAATTTTATACTTGGCCAATATTTTGCGTTTAAGCTCAATGACGGACACAACCCCCCCGAAAGACGGACACCAGAAAAGAGACAGAGCGAAAGAGAGGAGAAAACCCAAGCCAAAAGACCGGAACGGAGCAAAAATTAGGGGGTCCCCATCTGGAATGGGGCGATGTGTGAAAAGGTGACAACAGAACCTTAGGTGTACAGAAAGTCCACGAACATTTTCTACGACTTGAGTTTACACAAGCAGAACGACATTTCAAGTGGATAAATGATATCTTCACAATGCACATCGTAAGGGACCTTGATCATGAGATGCATATACGTATATCACCAGCAACCGATTCACCTATATACGCGTATATGGATACAATGGTCATCCTACCATGTTACCGCACTACGCTTCAAATAGGGTACTCTTCATGGAGTTCTTGTGGCAGTTGGCCGAAGTTCATTCTCATCTGCGTCTCAAACACAAGATGGTTACGAACTTTCCTTTCCAGATGGGACTCTACAGGTGTAAGACAACAGCTGATGCCAAAGTCATGGGCTAAGAGACGGTGAGACTTAATCTCAAATATCTCATTGAGAGGTCATGTGATCCTAGAGGCCTTTATGCAGCACACCTTGAGCAAACACTCTTCACCATAGTCTTCCATGGAAGACTATTGGGTTAATTGTGAAGATGAGTTTGATGTATGAAGACGTAACTACAACCGTTTTAGACTTATGCAAATTGCTGTTTTCATGACAAAAGATGTGGAAGGCCTATTTGATGATGATGGGGAAGTTATTCTTCATTCTTCGTGGATCAAGTGGACTCACAACCACTTGGAAAAGTTGATTGGTATGCCAAGGAGAGTACATCTATAGAGGAAAGAACAAGTAGGGTTGTCAGAAACAGTCAACTCTATTTGGATAGTAAGAAGACAAGGAAGGTAGTGATTCCCCACACAGAGCCACCATTGGTTCACCCTTCACTACCTTCCACGTCAAGGAAGAAGCCCAAATAGAAGCAATGGAGTAACCCTCCCAGAGGAATGAGAATGTCAGGGCACACAAGGGGAAGAAAACAAATTGCTGACACAAATTAGCAAGAGCTACATGTGGAGACAGCCACAAACATACCTGAGGTAGTCACGGAGACAACTGAGATAGAGCCAGTGATTGAGACAATCACAGCCGAGACAGAGCCAATGATAGAAGTAGTTGCAATTGATACAGTGCTAGTGGTTGAAGCAGAACCCCTCCTACTTCACCACTATCGCAGCAGTCACAAGTCCCCATTGACTTGGATTCGCCACCATGTGACATCACTATGCAATCCCATTCATCAAGCATTCAAGGGCCTAACATTCCTCCTTCTAGTGAGGCTAGTCAGTATTCATTCTGGCTTGAGGGTCTCCTAGGAAGGAAGAGAGAAATGCCATCCTACCAGCTAGACTTCACAGAGTTTGATCATGTCCCTCAAGACATGCCAGTAAAGAAGTTGAAGAAGTAGGTTCACGTAGGAAGGAATGCCGACAATGAATTTGTCATAGAGACAGCTGACCCACCTGAGGACATGAATGCACATGAGATTGAAGTTAATGACTTCACCTTGTCAAAGGTCAAACTTCGGTAAGACCACTCATCAGGTGGAAGCAGATCTCCTTGAAGTTGCTTCAGTGAGCGTCAAGGAAAGAATGGCTAAGGATGGCAAAGATAAAGCAGCCTTAAAGGCTGAAAACTAGTAGTTGAGATTATACATATCCAGCTTGATGCACAGTACTCCAAACATTTCTGCCTTGCCACGAGAGATACTAGATCTCCCCGCGGAGCAAAATCACCACTAGCTGATCCTATATGGAAAACACTTGAGAAGTCAAGTGGAAGAATTTGTCATCAGAGGACAGTGTGTACTTAGAAAGTTGTACTAGTTGAGGTGCAGAGCTCGTGATCTTCGCACAAAGATTCAAAAATTAGAGGTAAAGGTAGCAGAGAAGAGGCCTAGGGATGAGATCACTATCTCAGACTTGCAGTTAGCGTACCAAACAGTTACTACAGTGGAGAACAAGCAACATATTTTTGCTTGGAAAGAACAACTTGCATAGAAGGTGAAAGCATATGACACCAACTCTGTAGAATTGATTAAGTACCGACAGATTATAGCAGGTGTTATCAAGTTCGTAAGAACATTGGTAACATCCTTCCCTTGCCTCTATCAGCACAAAGGAGGTGCATACATCAAGTTAGCTGAAGTGCAGACACAGTTCCAAAATATCATCCGTGATAGTTTTTACAGTGAACTTGTTGGTTGCGAGTTGAGTAAGATTGCAGCCATGTCAACCAAGTTAGATGACGCAGCTGCAAAGTATGTTGAATATCAACAACAGATTGTGAGTGGTGAAGAGATGCTTATGTGACATGTCATCATCCTAGGAAGCATTGATTGCCTAGAGGCAGGAGAAGTCAACGAGTGGCTGGAAGAGCTGTTGACTAGAGGCGAAGAGGTGTAAAGCACCTAGAAAGGACATCCTACCCTCCAAATAGCATTAATGACAAGCACCTAGAAAGGACATCCTACCCTCCAAATAGCATTAATGACAAACAGGAGTTAATTTGATGCCCCTTTCCAAGTTAACTCACTGTCCCACAAATCATGCATGTCTATTTCCACTAATTATGGATGTCTATTTTGACTTCCAATAATTATGGATATCTATCTCCACTAATCGTGGATGTCTATTTTGGAGACACTTTTGTAATTTGAGTTCACTTTTAGTTTAGTTTCAGTTAACTGCTTGTTCCCCCTTTTTAGGAATAAATCTTGCTGATTGATTGGCAAGAACTTATTGTTAACTCAAGGAGACCTTAGGGTTGCCTACTCCTTTGAGTTCTATAAATAAGAGCCTTTGCTCATTATTTTGTAACCTTTATTTACTACACAAAATTGTTGCGCCATTGAGCCAACAAGCGTGCAAGTCTATATTTGTTCACTCTTGGACGAGAGTTATTTGGTTTTGATAAGCAATTGTGTATGATTTCGTACCTTTGCTGTTCCAAATCTTTGTAATTCGTTGAGAAAGTTTGAAGATATAAATCAAAAGGCACATGCAATTTGATCCAAAAGTTTCAAGTTCTTTCAATGTCTTGTTCTTACAATCTATTGTTTAAATCTCCCCCTTGGACATGTGTCATCACCTCCTTGGGTATTTGGTTGTTAATGATTGTCGTTTGATGTTGTGTAATGATCTGCTTTTCAGCCTACTCTTTGGATAGGTGTCGTCACCTCCTCGGGAATATTGTTAGCCAGTTCATCGTAATTTGTTGTTTCTAGTAAGTTGCATCCCAGCCTACACCTTAGACAGGGGTTCCTCCTCATTGGAAAGCCTAAGATTCATCTTATCGTAAGAGTGATTGCTTGCATAAGACTTTATTCCAGCATAGATCTAAGAGTTCAAAGCCTCTGACACATTTTGAGAGATGGTCGACACAAGTTATCCAACCATCCATTTCCGCTCCTATGCCCTCATGCTCTGTTTACCTTGAGGAGATAGGATAGATTAAAAGTTAGCATAGTTGTAGTTAAGATCTGCAGAAACCAGAGAAAACCTTAGCTGCAACGCATTGTGTTTATGCACCCTTTGGTCCTACCCACTGAGTAAAAAAGATAGGAACATATAGTCCGTTTTACTTTTACGCAAGCATCAACAAACAAGAGGGAGCTTCCCCTCCATAATTTGAAGAGTAGTTATCACGCATTGTGCATAGCTGTCCATTTCCAATAAGCACTCTAGAGGTGCTAATTGAAACGACAACACAAAGCCATTGGGCAGATTATCGGGGCAACCTCTAAACATATATTACTGCTTTCATATTGGTGAACAAAAGTCTGATTGCAGGGTGGATGATATGCTATTGGGCTGATAAATACCGCCAATCGTAATCATTGCTTACGGAACTAATTTGTCTCAAAGCTAGATCAACTTCATTTACTGTGGGAATTAGAAGATCTATGCTTATATTTCTGACATCATACTGCGGGTTTTGCACTGACGAATATTGCCAAGGAGCGGTCTATTTCCAAAGTCATTGCCAACACTTTCAGCAGTATTTGATGATCATTGGTTCAGGTCGTGATATCTTCATGGGAAGTCAAAGAAAAATCAAGCCTTGCCAGATTTTGAAATATACCGAGCCAATTTTTTTCCGTTTTTTCAAATTCAAATTACAATCAATGCACTCGTTAAGGTTAGAAGATAAACCAAAACATACTGAAGCAACTCTAACCAGTATGTACACCAGGATCCCGATGTGGGCAAGGTGTGAGCATTGGTCAGAGGATCTAAATCAAATTGCTTATGCAGGAACTCTAACCAAGAATGGCGCCGATGATGGCGAGCATATGGTCAGAGGATCTTCTACTCTAATTGCTGAAAGGGAACTCAACACCAAGTATGTGCTACCCAATCCAAAATGGAGTGAGGGGTGACCATATGGCAGAGTGTTACAAAGTACAATGCTTGAAAAGAAATGCTGAAAGCTGAAAACACTCAACACCCAGAATGTGCTTGCTAACCCAGAGTGGGAAAGTAGCTACCATAGGGCGGAGTTGTAACTATTACAATAACTTCAAATGAAAGTGAGCATTACAATCAGATCTGAACAAGGCGGGAAAATCACTGCCAGTACTACTGTCAGTTTACAAGATAAAGATCATTCGCCTGCCAACAACTTAGGAATTTGATAGACTAACATTACATCATAATAATTCTCCTTAGCTTGGTTAGAAGGGCCAAGACAATAAACCTTCAATGATCAGCAATTACAAATTCTGTTTTTTCTTTTCAAATCTGCACTTTGAACTAAGAACCAGCAGTAATGGAA